>OX457024.1:20343005-20643612 GCA_949752745.1 Protula sp. h YS-2021
TTGTGCAGGTATGGACAATTTGTGTAGTCAGCAGACTATTGGTGTCGTAAGGCATAGACAATCGGTATAGCATGGCATACAACTGGTGGAGTCAGTCATAGATTATTGGTGTAGTCAGGCATAGACTGCTGGTGTAGTCAGGCATAGACTGCTGGTGTAGTCAGGCATAGACAACTGGTGTAGTCAGGCATAAGACGATTGGTTTCATTAGGCATAGACAATCGGTATAGTATGGCATAGATTATTGGTGTAGTCAGGCATAGACAATTGGTGTAGTCAGTCATAGTTTATTGGTGTAGTCAGGCATAGACTGCTGGTGTAGTCACGCATAGACAACTGGTGTAGTCAGGCATAGATAATTGGTGTAATGGATTTTTAGCTGCACAGCACCATTGCTATCAACCACATGGCGGAGATTTTTTTTGTCACCCATCCTATTAACATAATGAATGTTAATGATTGATTACACGATGGATTTTTAGCTGTACAGTACCATTGCTATCAAACGCATGGCGGAGATTTTTTTGTCACCCCAGGCTATTAACATAATGAATGATTACACGAAATGCGCATAACACATGTCAAGTGTTTCTCTCAATCCAGGGGCTGTTGTCACTTACATGGCCAGGCCTAGGATTGTTGCTTGTTTGTACTCACTGTCTTCCGCAAATCTCCCAATGTCCACTCCTTATGAAAAACAAACAATTTAATAGTAATGTGACCATATTCCCTTTTTTTCTTCAAATTAAAACGTTTGTCTTCCGAATAAATAATTCTACAACACAAAAACATGAAGCCATGTCACTGATAAAACACAAACATTGGTATATTTTTTGTTCTTCGCAATAATTTACACTTAAATTTAAAGATGAAAATAAAAATATTAATTTTATGGCAATATATAACAGACGTATATTTAGGTGACTTACCTCTCCCCAGTTCCTGTAGTTTGTGAGCTTGGCAGAAATCGAGCAACTTCTCCCGGCTTTCCCTAAATCTCTGCGCCAGTTCTCCACCCTCGTCTCCCGGAACTCTTTTCCTGATTAGGTTCAACACGCGCCGGCTTACTTCCTCCGGCGGATGCATATAGGCCGGGTCGATGTGTGCTTTGGCCGCCTTGTCGGCGGATAAGTGCTCGTAGATTTGCAGCGCGTAGTAATACGTGACCAGCTCCAGTGATACGCCCGTCCGCGGAAGGTTTTCAAAACACCTGTCAGCCTCCTGCGCCTGCAAACGCCGACCCATTCAAACAATTAATAGAGTACACTGTTTTTCCTTTTATTTATTTCAGTTATGAATAACGTTTTGTATATCAAACTTTTATCAATTTGGTATATCAATTTTGTACATCAATCTTACGCTATGTTTTAGTATACCCTGAAATTTGAATATAAGGTCACAATATTCTCCACGCAGTAAACATATGTTGGTATACCTTTGATAATATATGTAACGGAAGCCAAGAATGGGGCATATTTCGTGTCAACTTTGCAAAATTTTTAATGTGGCCTCATGTGTTTACTCGTTTTAAACATGAGTGTAAGACGCATAGATAAATCGCTTCTCAAACCATGACGTACCCACACACTTTCCGGTGACGTCGCATGACGTAACCCCACACTATTCCGATCACGCCACACGACGCACGCACATACTTTTCCGACGATACCACATCACGTACGTACACCGACGACGGGACATGAAGCACCCACACACTTTCCGATCACGGCCACATGGCGTACGATGACGCCACCTGATGTACACACACATTTCCGACGCCAGCACATGACGTACCTTGGGCAGCGCCAGGAGGTAGGCCAGACCCAGGGCGGTGTCCTCCTTCAGTGCGTCTTGCGCCAGATGCAGTAACACTATCAAAACAAACACCAACACGTGTACTTCTACTTCAATATTTTTAGGTTATAATTTGATACCAAAATGCATCAATGTAAGTTATACATTATATTCAACTATGATTTTTCGGTTATTTTGCAATGCGTTTTATTTTGCTATTTAGAGCTGTGCGTACGTTAATGTTATAGCCAATGGCTGGTGGCAGAAATGTCACGTACATTGGGGGGGGGGGGGGGGGGGGGTGGTGGGAGGGGGATCCTTACCTTCAGTGGCAGGCTGGAACTGATCGCCCTCTACCAGGGTCTCCTCGAGCTTGCTCGTTCTCAGCACACCCTCACTGCTGCTCAGTACGCCGTGTCAAGGCGGGGCATGCGCATCGCGGAGTAATCCACCTCTTGCTGCAGAGCAAACGCGATTATTACTTCATTGACCATGAAATAACATACGAAACACAGTTTTTGTTTAAAATTCTTGACAGTTCACCATTTTTTTTCAATTTAGTACCTCATGGAAATAGTTTTCAACATTGCTTTCTTCCCTTCCCTGCCGACCCGACATGGCCCTGCCCACCCGACATATCCCTGCCCACCGACATGTCCCTGCCCACCCGACATGTCCCTGCCCACCCGACATATCCCTGCCCACCCGACATATCCCTGCCCACCTGACATGTCCCTGCCCACCCGACATATCCCTGCCCACCCGACATGTCCATGCCCACACGACATCTGTACCCACCCGACATATCCCTGCCCACCCGACATATCCATGCCCACACGACATCTGTACCCACCCGACATATCCCTGCCCACCCGACATTTCCATGCCCACCCGACATATCCCTGCCGACCCGACATGGCCCTGCCCACCCGACATATCCCTGCCCACCGACATGTCCCTGCCCACCCGACATGTCCCTGCCCACCCGACATATCCCTGCCCACCACGACATATCCCTGCCCACCTGACATGTCCCTGCCCACCCGACATTTCCCTGCCCACCCGACATATCCATGCCCACACGACATCTGTACCCACCCGACATATCCCTGCCCACCCGACATATCCATGCCCACACGACATCTGTACCCACCCGACATATCCCTGCCCACCCGACATTTCCATGCCCACCCGACATATCCCTGCCGACCCGACATGGCCCTGCCCACCCGACATATCCCTGCCCACCGACATGTCCCTGCCCACCCGACATGTCCCTGCCCACCCGACATATCCCTGCCCACCACGACATATCCCTGCCCACCTGACATGTCCCTGCCCACCCGACATTTCCCTGCCCACCCGACATATCCATGCCCACACGACATCTGTACCCACCCGACATATCCCTGCCCACCCGACATTTCCATGCCCACCCGACATATCCCTGCCGACCCGACATGGCCCTGCCCACCCGACATATCCCTGCCCACCGACATGTCCCTGCCCACCCGGCATGTCCCTGCCCACCCGACATATCCCTGCCCACCCGACATATCCCTGCCCACCTGACATGTCCCTGCCCACCCGACATTTCCCTGCCCACCCGACATGTCCATGCCCACACGACATCTGTACCCACCCGACATATCCCTGCCCACCCGACATATCCATGCCCACACGACATCTGTACCCACCCGACATATCCCTGCCCACCCGACATTTCCATGCCCACACGACATCTGTACCCACCCGACATATCCCTGCCCACCCGACATATCCCTGCCCACCCGACATGTCCCTGTCTCCCCGTTCCCTCCTCGATGCCTAAGCAGTATTTACACACCCGGTTCTCATAGCAGTCGCCTATAGCCGAGGCATAGAAGGGATGGCATCCGGTCTTGCTGAAGTCCTCATTACCGTCGTCACGTGCCTCGATCTGATTGGTTGCTCTCAGCGGACGTATGTGCTTCAGTGTTTTTCTCCACCACTGCCTGTCGCTCACGTGGGAGAGCACAGTCTTGGTCACCTTTCAAATAAATCCCACCCAATAGAACTCTTGGTCACCTTCACATAAACCCGCCCACCCAGTCTTGGTCACCTTTCAAGCAAACAACAAGGGGGTGTTAGAGGGGGGCACACTTTTAACTTGTTAGTAGGCAGGATGGCCTTGGTTTGCTGTATAGCCCCCGCCGCGCTCATCTTAACGCAAGGTTGGGGTTGAGTGGGTGTGAGGGTTGGGGGGAGGGTGTTGGGGTTGAGTGGCTGTGGGTGTTGGAGGGTGTTGGGCGGGGGGGGGGGGGGAGGGAGGGCACAGTTTTACCTTGTTAGTAGAGGACAGGATGGCCTTGGTTTGTTGTATAGCCCCCGCCGCGCTCATCTTAATGCGAGGTAGGGGTTGAGTGGGTGTGAGGGTTGGGGGACTCACTTTACCTTGTTGGTAGAGGACAGGATGGCCTTGGTTTGTTGTATAGCCCCCGCCGCGCTCATCTTAACGCAAGGTTGGGGTTGAGTGGGTGTGAGGGTTGAGGGGAGGGTGTTGGGGTTGAGTGGCTGTGGGCGTTGGAGGGTTTTGGGCGGGGGGGGGGGGGGGAGGGGGGGCACAGTTTTACCTTGTTAGTAGAGGACAGGATGGCCTTGGTTTGTTGTATAGCCCCCGCCGCGCTCAGGGGAGTTTTCGGGGGAGGACTCTGGCTCTCTCGTCCCGCCATTTCCTCGTGTAATATCTCGTAGTTTATCTGTCAAAAGACAAACAATTTATAACCCAACATACACTAGTTTAGTTATCGCAACTGCCATGTTACCTTCCAAGCAAATGAAAAATGATCTCAACCAAACAGCCATGAAATTATAGTAATTTTAATGTTCAAACTTCAAGTTCATTCATTGTTTATTTATTTTTAGCTTAAACACATTGTACAGCAGGGCTTCATTTCCCCACAACTGTAACCAATCAAAATAAACTTCCAACGTCTGAATATAAGGAATGTAAAGTATAGCTATATTACAGTGGGTGGGGCCTGTTCTAATGAGTGACGGATACAGAATGTGTGATTCACTAAAAATGGGCGGGGCTTCACCTGCGCTTGGAGAAGACACTTTGCTCTCAGTATGGGCTCGATCATGTCACCGCTACAGTGAGTCACCGCGAAAGACAACAGCTCCACCCTGTAATAACCAACAGCCACAGCCTTATACAATCAGCAACTATCCTCTTAAATAGCTGTCAATCATGCACTCAAACAACCAACAACCATCAGCTGTGTTTTCCTCAGCACTCATATTGTATTCTGGTAATTAGTTTACCCATTTATTCATTAAAGTCTAGGTGATACTGGCAAGAAACACTACAGCAGCCGTCACACATACCACGCACACCACCAAACAAACAATTGAACGGAATGTTATTTCCGTGGCTGTATATGAAATCTAAAGTTTTATCAAATTTTATCAAATTTTTTATCAAATTTTATTTTACGCGATTTTCTGGTTAGAAATAGCTACAAGTCATTTTGTGATAATATTAATAAAGAACAAAATATGCAGCTGGACAGGACAGCTGTAACCTTTGGAAATGGCAGCTGTGACAGCTGGGGAGAGTAAACACAAGGTGTACATACTTCGCCCTGATGTCTCTGAAGTCCTCCAGCTCGGCCAGTGCCTTGCATTCACACCACGCAGGACCGTAGCCCAGCTGGACGAGACGGTAGCAGTTGTCATAGGCCGTCACGCCGTCGCCATGGCGTAGCGCTGCCTGGGCGACGAGGCGCAGCACTTTGCCTTCTTTCTCTGCCTGTGTCTTGCCATCAATGTGTAGCAGGTGTCCTAGCTTCAGCAGCTAAAAATAGATCACAGGCCTTCCTTTTAAGGTACACACTTCTTTCTCCAGCCATTTTGTGAACGGAAACACACAACATACGGATAACGAAGCTACGATGACACAAAGCATTGTTTTAGTCTAATGTTATTGTTTATGCTCCTGGCCTATCTTGACGGACACATTCAGGCATTTTGAGTCTAAATTACAAAAATAACACTTAAGCTATTAAGCATAACCGAACTAACTTTTTGCCTTATTCTTATCATTTCTTAACATTATACTGAAGATTTTGCTGTCATTTTTTACACTTTTTTCTTTGGCAATTGGGTAGTTGTGACGTAAGGATAATGCCTTTACCCTCTGCGAATTTTTATACGTGTACGTCTTTGCCTTCAGCGCCAGCTCAACCATTTCCGTTCTGTCTTTGCACATGCGCACTTGAAGCGGAAGTACGCGCACGCCGAAACCGTCCAATAAGGACAAGGCATCGATGAGATCCAGTTCATTGCTGATCTCTACCGGAAAATCGTGGATCAGCTTTAAACAAGCACTGGAAATCAGAATTTCTAATTGTGGTCAGAAATGAAGTGTGCTTCGGATTTCCCACCCCCAGCCCCTTTCTCACAGAAATGCCTCAGTTTTGTTTTTGAAAACGCAAAATATCTGGCAAAACTCACAACACATTGTTGAGGAATTTGCGAGATGTCGTAACTTTATTTTCGCATTCTGGTCAGTATTGCATTCTTTCTGACTGGATGATGCTTACACTTGGAACTATCAGTACACAGATACTGATCATTGGCTAAGATTTAACTCGTTACATAACCAATTTAATCTCACACGCATTCCTACGAATTACCCGCTATAAAGTATTTATGAGGTTTACAAGATAGTACCCAGTAGCTTCAGACATACCGTGATAGCTCCATGTTGGAGTCTGCCAGGTTGGCTGAAGAATCGAAATACTCCCTGGCTGCATTCAGTACCAGTTCTATCGCACGCACGTACGCCACCTGCAGGCAGCAAACGACACTAGTGAATATGGTGTCATCTACACAATGCCCAACCACAAAAACCTGTGTTATCCCTGGACAAGAGGGGGCAGCCTATTTTCCGTGCATCCTCAATTTTCCCCAGATATAAATGAGCATGGCTGAGTGAAAAAAAAAAAACAAATATCTTACTTCAGAAAAAATACATTGATTCAGTGTGCGTATCTTTTCCTGCTGAAGGTCTAGTGTTGCTATTAACGAATTCAGAAATTTTAAGTATTTTTTTTCAATACTTTAACGTTTCTTCGAGATGCTGATCCGCCAATTCAAGTGAACGTTAGCCTGATTTTGCGACCCTTTAATATTACAGCTCGGCCTTCCAAGCAAAACTGTTAAAAAAGCCCTTTTCTACAGGGTGAGCGAGGTGGGGCTGGGGGGAGGGAGAGGGGGGCATGAGTATAGCCGGTATGGCACATTGGCGCGAGTCGCATACCTTCTCAAACGCCCCGTATTCCTCATTTTCGAGCTGCGAGTAGTCTGGTTCCTCGGTCTCTTTTTTCGACGCTTCAATCATTTTGCCGGCCAATGAAATGTCCTCGTGTCGCCCTGACGTCAGAAGGCTCTCCACAAATATCTGTCGGAAAATTACCGGCCCGTACAATAAGCCCTCATGGTTTAGAAAAAGGAGGCTTCTTATACAAGGCTTTGCATATTAAGGTACAAAATAAAACAAAAACGTTTTGTCTCCCTTGGAATGCCCTCAAATATTGGATAGGTGAGAAAGTGAACGTTGCGAGTTGCTTCCAAAATATCCAATACTGCAGTGTATTCCAAAGAGGGAAACAAATAATATCTGCCCATTAACACAGCACATAAACACAGCACATTAACACAGCATAGTAACACAGCACATCAACACACCACATAAACACAGCACATCAACACAGCACATCGACATAGCACATTAACACAGCACATCAACGCAGCACATAAACACAGCACATTAACACAGCACATAAACACAGCACATAAACACAGCACATTAACACGGCACATAAAAATAGCACATAAACACAGCACATTAACACGGCACATAAAAATAGCACATAAACACAGCACATTAACACGGCACATAAAAACAGCACATAAACACAGTACATTAACACGGCACATAAAAACAGCACATAAACAGAGTACATTAACACAGCACATTAACACAGCAGATAAACAGCACATTAACACAGCACATAAACACAGCACATAAACACAGTACATTAACACAGCACATAAACACAGCACATAATCACAGCACATAAACACAGCACCTTGTGACCTTGTGACAGACCAGGCTAACATTACCCACAACCGAACGAGATTGCACTCACCTCATAGCAGACGTTGGCGTCGACTGCTTTGAAGCCTTTCTCCCGTAGCGTCAGCATGTCCTTGAGGAGGTCACGCCAGTCCTCCGCCCTGGGCGGGGGGTCTCTCCGGCCCGCCACCCGGGTCAGCTTCGTCAGCAATTTGATCGTTTCTTCGTTACTTTGCTAGCATTCAAAAAAAAAAAAAAAAACAGAGCAGCCAATCAGTGGCTTGACTTGACAAAGCAGACGATATTAATGAGATTAATGTCCAATAAATGCTGAGAATTGACATCCACTCCCACTATCTAAAACATTTTTTTTTACCATATGTCAATGTAGAGTTCGCTACATAGACAAGCAGCTTACCACTGAATGACTGTAGTAAAAACGAAGAATATTAAAGTAAACATTTATAAAGGTAGAGGGTATACAGGGGTTTGTTATGTTTTCTTTGAAGAATAAAGATGGTTACTGCAGAACGCTGTATACCAATACAATGAACACACTTATGGCGTACAGGCGTGTTAACTTTGGCAACCCCGATCAAGTACTTATCTTCGGTACTGACCTGAGCGTGGCACATGAAGGCTATTGTCTGCGGTACTGACCATGGCATGGCGTATGGAGGCTATGGTCATTGGTACTGACCTGGGCACGGCGTATGAAGGCTATGGTCATTGGTACTGACCTGGGCATGGCGTATGAAGGCTATGGTCATTGGTACTGACCTGGGCATGGCGTATAAAGGCTATGGTCTGCGGTCCTGACCTGAGCCTGGCACACGAAGACTATGCTCTGCGGTACTGACTACGGCATGGCGCATGAAGACTATGGTCTGCGGTTCCTACCTGGGCATGACGTATGAAAGTTATTGTCTGCAGTACTGACCTGAGCCTGGCACACGAAGACTATGGTCTGCGGTACTGACCTGGGCATGGCGCATGAAGACTATGTTCTGCGGTTCATACCTGGGCATGGCGTATGAAAGTAATGGTCTGCCGTACTGACCTGGGCATGGCGTATGAAGGCAATGGTCTGCGGTACTGACCTGAGCATGGCGTATGAAGGCTATAGTCTGCGGTACTGACCTGGGCATGGCGTTTGAAGGCTATGTTCTGCGGTACTGACCTGGGCATGGCGTTTGAAGGCTATGGTATGCGGTACTGACCTTGGCATGGCGTATGAAGACTATGGTCTGCGGTACTGACATTGGCATGGCGTATGAAGGCTATGGTCTACGGTACTGACCTGGGCACGGCGTATGAAGACTATGGTCTGCGGTACTGACATTGGCATGGCGTATGAAGGCTATGGTCTGCGGTACTGACCTGGGCATGGCGTATGAAGGCTATAGTCTGCGGTACTGACCTGGGCATGGCGTTTGAAGGCGATGTTCTGCGGTACTGACCTGGGCATGGCGTTTGAAGGCTATGGTCTGCGGTACTGACCTGGGCATGGCGTATGAAGACTATAGTCTGCGGTACTGACCTGGGCATGGCGTATGAAGGCTATGGTCTGCGGTACTGACCTGGACATGGCGTATGAAGGCTATGGTCTGCGGTACTGACCTGGGCATGGCGTATGAAGGCTATGGTCTGCGGTACTGACCTGGGCATGGCGTATGAAGGCTATGGTCTGCGGTACTGACCTGGGCATGGCGTATGAAGGCTATAGTCTGCGGTACATCGTGGTTCTCCAGAATCTCGGCCGCACTCAGGTGACACTCGAGTGCATCGACCTGGTTGTGTAGCGCTGACATGGCCGACGACACTACGCCAAATCCACGCTGAAAAAAAAAAATCATCAGCAAACTACTGCACAATCCGTGCCACTGTCCAGTAATGCACTCGTCTACCATCGCTTATATGTTCATATATTCTGTCATACGAATTCAATTATGAAATAAGCGCTATATGGGGACATTATGTAGGTATTCTCCAAACCTAGCAACCACATATAACCTAGCAACCACATACAACCGAGCAACCACACATAACCTAGCAACCACACACAATCTGAAACAATTTACCCCGTTTACTTAAAATTTATCAGTTTGTAGATTACATCCACGATCAGCCGGTAAAAATTGAGAATCTTGAATTTTTGGAACGCAAACATATCGTAAATATTTCAATATTTATCTCAAGAAGCAAAGGTTAAATTTGTGCTGCTGAAAATTACTGGACAGTGGTGAGTGCCTGCTTGACATGTACAGATAGGAGTCACTCAAGAGTCACAGAGAAACAGTGCAATTGAAAACAAAGTGGATTAGCATTGCTGAAACGCTATGTGTAGTCAAGTACATACATATCAATAAAATGTGCGAAATATTTCTAGTGCTTATTGTGGCTATGAGAGAAATCTGTCGTTTCTGGTGGAACTGGCTGCGTGTTGTTTACCTGCGGCAAGCATTCTAGGACACCGAAAGCATTGGCCAGTTGGTCGCTGGCTTCACACACATAGATGCATTCTAATGCCAGCTCAATTAGCTGTGACTCGCTCGTTATCACCGCGTGGCTTTGCTGTAACATAAAACAAACACACAGATACACAACACACATAACAGAAGGGGCAAAATATTCTTTAAAATTTTGTGACCAGTTACAATGAACTGATTGGCATAAACTAAAAAATTCAGAAAGCTTCATACAACTATAAGCCATTAATGAAAATCATTTCAACGCTGTCGCAAATACGAAGAAAAGGAATCCTTCGACTATTATGGGGCTTAGTTTTGACAAAACGGGGGGAGGGGGCTGGGGAGGAGGAGAGGTTTGGTACGTTTTTTCTTCACATTTACATTTTGTTGCCAATCACGAAAGTTTTTCTTTATACTCACGTGACTTTTAGACGATTCAAAAATTTTGAGACAGAGCGTCAGGTCGGTTTTTGCCATGGTAACCATATATTCCCATAGCAACGCGTTATAAGCACCAGGCTGGTTCCTGTCCAGCCTGTTCAGAAAGGGAACCAGCCACCGCTTCACGTTCTTCACGTACATTTCTTCGCTTGACTGAAAAGAGGAATAAAAAAAAATCAAAGAAAATCTCTTTTTTTTTAAAATTCCCCAGTCGTAATTTTATGGATATTCATCCTTTTTACATAAGCACAATCTTCAATTAAAATTAAGTAGAAAGACAGATCTTTCAATTTCAAGTGATTATGTTACCTGTAACCAAACCGTGAAACGTCGTTGTTATTCAAAAAGAAATTGAACTCACATCAAAACTGAATGCGCCATATATTTGTGAGACAAAAATTGCTCGCGACTGTTTGATTTAAAATGCCGTCAGTATCCCAGTTACCTTAAACAGGCCTTACCCTCATCATCATAAGCCGGAGTTTATCTATGTCGGGCATAGCAACGATGTCACTAAGGCTGAGGCTGTCATCGATGTGGCACTCGTACACCAGTGTCTCCATGGTTACCAGGTTGTCATGGAGCTCCTCTAATCCTTCCACATACCGCTCGCTGCCTAGCCGCACCAGTTCCAGGGCATGGTCCACCTACGTCACAGTCATACAATAAACCTGTGTGCAATGAATCCCCACAGGTACGACGTGAAATGTTCATAGAAGGTGTTCAGTGACGTGAGATGAACAACTCTTTAAGCACCTGAATTTCGAGGACACTTTCGCTCAAGAGATTTTTTTTTCATGTGTTTAGTTACAAGGGTCCTACTGTACACGATAATTCGTTGTTATAAAACAGCTGAACGCTGGAGAGATCTGTCGGTTACGTATCAACACAAAGCGGATGGATTTTTTGAAAAAAAGTAGTTCCGGTCCGTCAGTGAATCCGACAGTGCGACTGCCGAACAAATAGGTCTAACACACAACAAACCGAACCGCCGTAGAGGTTGGCTGTTGAGCAACAACGCACTAGAATTCAACAGCGATTCACTAAAATTAGCAAAGAAACACCTTCATACTTCGTATTTTAACAGGGAATTGACGGTATACAGAACAACCTCGTTATAACGACATGGCTGGGACCGAAAAATTACGTCGGTATTTCCGATATGTCAATGCGATCAATAGATTTAAATTGAAAAAAGCCCAACAGGGACCACAAACTTCTGTGGTTACCACCACTCTTTATAGCCGGGGGGGGGGAGGCAGGAATTTAGGTAAAAATGTCCCAAACACGCCCCGCACGGGTCGAACATAAAACGCGAGGGGTGGGGGGGGAGGGGTGGGGGGGGAGGGGTGGGCATGTCCAATGGCGTCACCACCACTCTGTCGTATCCACCGATGTCGTTATAACGAGGCAGTGCTGTGCTTTACTTAACTAACAGTACCTGTCTGGAAAAGCGCTCAATGTTCAGCGCTCGCTGTGTGTACCATTCTGTCAGGACAGCCCTGCTCAAGTCTCCCTTGAAACGTGAATATTCGGGATTGTCTTCGTACAGGAAGGCACCGTAGTCGAGAACTGTTGGGTCCACATACGACCTGTTTATGGCGTGCGACAGAAATCAATGCAGACAATTTTACCAGACTGAAGGACCCGTAACTGTTAAGCAGCCCCTGCGTTCACGTCCATACCACGTTCATAAAGAAGAAAGCGTCACAGTTATTTCAACATCGCCAGCATACTGGTTGTTTGAGAGCGGACTAGATTTTAACAGGAACCGCTATAAAGGGAAACAGTTTGAGGAATCAAAGCGTTTTTTTTCCTTTTCGGTCGTTTATGAATTACACCAGATTGGTTTGCACTGTCGCATATAAGTTTCCTGTTTGTGACAAATCTCGGCACTTCAGTGTTGATTCCACAGACAAAACGCTCTCATTTCCGCCATCATCTCCGCTTGGATAACACGGGAAAATGTGCATTAATACGTGACGCTATAATACGTGATATTTGCACAGATACCAAATGTAAATAAGGTCACTTCCCAGTTCGAGGCCATAACATTACTGTTTGAAAAACTTGTTTTCCAGTTTTTAGGGTTTTTTTGTTGTAATTTTTTTCCTTTTTCTTTTGTTTGTTGTTTTTTTTTCTATGATCAACTGTGACTGGTTTTCAATGAGTTGCTGCGGCTTCAATGACTCTGAGGTTTACCAGGCAATGACCGTGTTTTCAAATGCTACTGAATACTTCCATTAGGGAGAATGGACAAGTGACTTGATACAAATCCTCACTCTATCTACAAACGTGTGCTTTGATTATCTGCTATAAACTAATTTCGTCACATTAAAAAAAATAAATAAATAAATAACGCACTTAGTTTGTTGCTACGAAAAGTTCGACATAAGCCTCAACAAATGTCAGAAGTCAATGCATTTGCAAAGAAAAACGTTTTATTGCGGTGAAATTTATGCCCTTAGCCACGTGAAACAACTCGGAAATTTTAATTCCTGAAGAGCGGTCAGATTTTCACGTTCGTTCAGAAATAGATGGGAAAAAGCCCTAATATAAGTTCATTAACTATGAAACGCGAAGGAATACAGTATGACACTATATGCTTGATAAATTTTCTGGAGGAACTTTTTTTTACCTGACGTCATCCATTTCGACCCAGTCTGTATCCCTCCAGCAATGTTGTTTGACCTCCACCACGTCCGGTCCTCCAGCCCGCGTGCCCACTTCCGGCAGCAGTTCGCGGTACTCCTGCGGGGAGAACGTCTCGGGAAAGTTGGCCAAGATGGCCAGCCGGTGAGATAATAGATGCTCCCCGTGGTAGAAGAAAAGTGTGTCAAGTGCGCGCCAATCACATTGCTGCAAATCAATCATTCAATCAATAATTTTATTGTAATATACACGATTGAGAATACTGCCCTAATTCTCCGTGATTTCTGCGCTATTTTTGTTTACTTTTTTCATTTTTATGCTTCTTGCTTATGCTTAACCTGAAAATACCAGGCTATCTACAGATGGCCTAACTGAATCAGGCCAATAACAGAGGGCCTGAAAAGAGTCAGGTCATCTAAACATAGCCTGATTTTGGGGCTTGACAATTACAGAGTCTGAAATGCTATGATTCGCATTTTCACCACCGCTTGTCCACCGCAGAACAGTTTCTGTGTATTCAGCACACAAGAAGGTTCACTGACCCTGGCGTAGTCCGCGGCCAGTTGCACGATATTCCTGCTGCGGAAGTCCTCGAAGTACCTGGCGTTGTAGCGGTCTGCCGCCACATGTATGCCGCCCAGGATCTCCTGTTGAACAATTCGATTTATCGCCCCTTAATACGGAATAAGTGTGACAGATTTAATCAGCTGTTATTTTGCTTACCCATGTGTTCACAAAGCACTGTCAGTTCTCTCATACATTTTCTACTTTACGTCTGTATAATTCACAAAACACCTTACATATACTAAAAAAATCTCTGATTCGAGTTCATTACTACTATCTATTAAATATAACACTAAAGACTGAGCTCGAATATAAGTGTAGTCAAGACATTATTTGCAAACTCTGAACTATTTTGTTCAGACAGTCTTGGGTCAAGTCAACCCTCGACCAACTCAACCAATACCAACTCAACCCAACCTGAAACTCAACTCAACCCAGTTTGTCATATCAACTCAACCCACCCTGAAAGTCAACTCAACCCACCTTATTTTATTCTTCGACTAGTCAATTTATTATTAATTACTCTTATTTTGGAGGGAAATGTAAGCAATGACGTGTATTTTCAACCCAAATTTATGTCTTTTTACGGCAATACGCATCATATTTTACACACCAAGCTGTGTATTGTGAATAACACTGCGAGCAGTTGCATGATAATTCAGAAATTTATTTTACAATAACTAACCAATCTTTTCACACATTATTAAACAATTTAAATACGAGTGTTGCACAACAAATATATACCACAGACACGAACTACATTACGCTTAAGTTATGTGTCTGACTTGACAAAATGAGTTTATATATCACGTTTTACACACCACAAACTGTTTCTGGTCTGGTCAAATTTACAGTCTGGGCACTACTCATTTGGGGCGTAAACCCTACCCTCGGCTTTCAATAATGTGGAAGCTGAACGCGTTCCGTTTTTGTATTACACATTATACATTAAAGAGGTGATCCCATGTCAGTTGAAACCCCGAGAACACCCTCTCCGCCTCCGATAATTTATGTGATTGTAAAAAGACAATACATAAAAGAGCTGATCCCAATCAATTGAAATACTCTATTAACCCAAATGCAATTCATTATGATGTTGTTAACTCCAGTCCCCGATTGCCGAGTTCATATTCCATACAAGCTTTTAAGCATAATTGCAATTCAATATCTGTGTCGTCTTCAGGAAATATTTCGAATTACATGCTATAAAATATCCCGTCTCAGATGGTTTCTGTGATTGTATAAAGACAACACATCAAACAGAAGATCACATATCTGGTTAAGTTTCTTTCATCTGAAACCAGTAACTCATCTTAGAAACTGATTTCGTTTTTCATTAATATATTTTGTCCTTGGAATGATTTCATTTAGGTGGGTTGAGTTGACTTTCAGGGTGGGTGGAGTTGGTATTAAGGGTGGGTTGAGTTGACCAAACATAGGTGGGTTGACTTGACTAAAATGGGTTGAGTTGGCAGAGGGTTGAGTTGGTCGAGGGTTGAGTTGACCAAACACCGTTCAGACATACCTCGTATGTGGAGAGTCTGTCAAGGTATTGCAGAAGCTTAGTTCTTGCCCTGCAGAGTTCTCTCTGCTCGAGGGTCAAACTACAACGCAATAGTGGCATCCAATAGAGGGATGTGATTCTTGTTGAAGAAAGAATGAATAAGCACGGACTTAGTAACGAGCACCTAACTGCAGTAACATTGCTTAAGTTCAAAGGCCAATTTCGACCCTATAAACGCCTTGTCGGACAAAAGGACGACGTCCTGCACAACTTAAATATATTATAAACAGTATCCCCAAAAATCACTATATGCCCCGCTGACATTTGTCAGACGGGGCATAAAAAACTGCTGTATAACGAACCAAATAAACATTGCCAGATTATCAACAGACTAAGACTGCCATATAACATGACACATAGATCATCGCATTTTACAAGCCTATACATGGGGTATGACGCAATTACGTTTTGTAAGCTCCGCCCACCTGTCAAACTGCACATCTTTCATGAGTTTGAGCTGGTGTTCTTTCTCTTTCTTCCTCATTTCGGCTGCAGAGCTCTCGTGGAAGGAATCGATGCTCTCGTCGTACGCCGCGAAGCGATCGCACACGATGAATCTAAACGCCAACATTCAACAAATCTCTCACATGATATATTTACACTTTCAATTGTCTGGTTCCGTCAGCATCAGATGTGTTTTTAACTTCTATACGATCATTTCTAAAACTAGGTAACACAATAACAAGATATTTACCCTCGCCGCAGCTTATGCTGATAAGAAACTCGAAGTGATTCTCCGTGTAATTTAATTCGCCGGCCATTATCTCCGTCCTGTCCTACGGAGATGGGAACCTCTAGTTCAATGTCCCCATGAGGTAACGCACCTGTCTTTATCCTCGTCCCGGCCTACGGTGATGAGAGCCTCGAGGTCAGTGTCCCTGTGACGTCACTCACCTGCCCTTATCCTCCCCCTGCCTATGGTGATGAGGGCCTCGAGGTCAGTGTCCCTGTGACGTCACTCACCTGCCCTTATCCTCCCCCCTGCCTATGGTGATGAGGGCCTCGAGGTCAGTGTCCCTGTGATGTCACTCACCTGCCCTTATCCCCCCACCCCGTCCTATGGTGATGAGGGCCTCGAGGTCAGTGTCCTTGTGACATCACTCACCTGCCGTTATCCTCGCCCCGGCCTATGTTGAGGGGGCCTCGAGGTCAGTGCCCCTGTGACGTCACTCACCTCCGGTTATCCTCGCCCCGGCCTATGGTGATGATTGCCTCAAGGTCAGTGCTCCTGTGACGTCACTCACCTGCCGTTATCCTCGCCCCGGCCTATGGTGATGAGGGCCTCGAGGTCAGTGCCCCTCAGGCCGTACTGGAGCAGTTCCTTCATGGCGTCCACGTTCTCAGGCACCCTCTCCAGACACTCGTGCATCACCCACGCCCTCTTCTGGATCTTACTCTGCCAACAAGGTCAAGCTGTTATATGTTCCTGATGTGTCAAATAAAACAGTTTCAAGGCTTTGCTTGCTTTGTACTCGTCCGTCTACTGAAACGTTTGAAATGAAAACAAAGGAAACCTTTTTACACAAAGAAGCTGGCTCAAAACAGCTTGTCAAAGTCCCCCGGATGCTGGTCATGTCACGTGAAGTATCACTGGTTATTTCTATTCATTTATTTACGTATATATTTTTTTGTATTCATTCAATTTATAGTTCATATAAAATTGAGACTTAACAACACTTAACCGATAGCGAATTAAAAAGCTCTCCTAATGTAACATTAACGTTTGTTATCGATTATTTTAATGTGGTAATTGCTTACGAGATAGTCCTGGATGGAGGCAACAGAGACGGGAGTCTTCCTCCACTGGCGCTGGTACACGAGGTCACAATCGAGGCCGTACGACTTGGCCAGCATCAGCGCCTCCCCATACTCCTCGTTATCGATCTGTGTGGGTGGGCGGACCACAGACAAATACACATGTGACGTCACCACACGCTCTCTTACGTTCGAGTGTTTTTAAGTTTACAAAAAACAGTTAACTTTTTTAATATTTTCATACCATTTTACAATTTTTGAATATATTTATATCTTTTTTTACTATTCCTGTTATGTGACTATCGTTACATATTTATAGGTCATGTCGTTAGATTCGGTGACGTCACCTTTCTCGCGTAAAGTTCTTCCGGCGTTGTCGACTTGAGACAAAGGAGCCTAAAAAAACAACAACCACAAAGCACAGCAGGATTATAATAATTTTTCTTCTTCTAATTTTTATTGTTGTTGTTATTATTATTCTCTCTGATGTATATATGTTACAGGCAAACTGTCAAATCAGGCAGATTATTATCTGCCTGAAAATTTCAGGCAGACTGTAAAATTTCTGGTTCGACCAAGCACATTGTAATCGGCCTAAAAAATTTTTAGGCAGATTGTAATCTGCCTGATTTTGGAGCCTGAAAATTTGACAATTTACAAATCTTTAATTTCAGTACTCTGATGCACCCACCTGTAGGTCCGGGTTACAAGCTTGGGTTTCTTCCTCGGTGGCTGAAACCTCTCAATATCCGTCACATAGTACAGACTGTACTTGACATATCGGGTTGACCTTGAGAGAAGGTCAAGGTCAAGATCGTCATCGCTGTCGTCATAGTCGTCGTCACTTCCGCTGCCCTCGCCGTCGGACATGTGTCGCTTGAGGCTCTGGTACTTGCACTCCACCTCGAGGGAGAGAAAACCCGTGCCGGTGGTGTGGCTCAGGCGAGGGGCGGGCTCGAACCACTCCACGTGACCTGCAAGTAGCCACGCCCCCTTCACTTTCTCCCCTTTATTTCACACTACAACGTCATCCTATGGTTGCATTCAATAGGTTGTAATCTAGCCCCAATAATAGAGTTATATCTTTTAAACAATACTCCACCGTACCATAATTCGCTTCCTTGCAATGTCAAGGTAACAAGTTACATAACAGGCTGGAAAGCCTTTTGGTTCTTGACACAGTCACCACCACTTTCCCACTGCTCTTTCCTGTCTGGGACATGCGCCACTTAGAAGTTTTGAAGCCTATCACAGTGGGACACAACCCATCCTCGCCCTCCCACGTCACGTGTACAGGCGATGCGTTACCTAGCAGGTTGTTCAGCCTGTTACTACTGGACACCGTCACTGCTCCCGTGCCTCGCGCCAGGATCACCGCCTGCAACCATGCCGGTACTCACTCAAACACTAACCAGTTTACGGACATCCAGTTTATGCCGATATGATTTTTCAACCCCGAGAATAGAAGATATTGCAAAAAATCGGTTACACAAACAAGACTCTAAAATCGCATGACTTTTTACGGAGTCAATAATGAAAACAACAATCCCGAGGGTTAAATGGACATCACTATTTAACCCCTGCACACACCAGCCTCATCTAATCCATCACCTACCTCCTCCCAGCTCCTTCCCTCCACCCCCCCCCCACACCCACAATCAAATTTCTACCCACCCGTACCAAGCCAAATGCTGAGCTGATCCGTCACGCGCCAAGCAGTCAGCCAGACAATGCCACTCACCCTGTCTGACCACCAGTTGGTGTCGGCCAACCAGAATGCCCGCAGGTGTTCCCTCATCACCTTACCTTGTCTGACCACCAGTTGGTGTCGGCCAACCAGAATGCCAGCAGGTGGTCCCTCATCACCTTACCTTGTCTGACCACCAGTTGGTGTCGGCCAACCAGAATGCCCGCAGGTGCTCCCTCATCACTTTACCTTGTCTGACCACCAGTTGGTGTCGGCCAACCAGAATGCCCGCAGGTGTTCCTTCATCACCTTACCCTGTCTGACCACCAGTTGGTGTCGGCCAACCAGAATGCCCGCAGGTGTTCCCTCATCACCTTACCTTGTCTGACCACCAGTTGGTGTCGGCCAACCAGAATGCCCGCAGGTGTTCCCTCACCACCTTACCTTGTCTGACCACCAGTTGGTGTCGGCCAACCAGAATGCCCGCAGGTGTTCCCTCATCACCTTACCTTGTCTGACCACCAGTTGGTGTCGGCCAACCAGAATGCCCGCAGGTGTTCCCTCACCACCATACCTTATTTGACCACCAGTTGGTGTCGGCCAACCAGAATGCCCGCAGGTGTTCCCTCACCACCTTACCTTGTCTGACCACCAGTTGGTGTCGGCCAACCAGAATGCCCGCAGGTGCTCCCTCATCATCTTACCTTGTCCGACCACCAGTTGGTGTCGGCCAACCAGAATGCCCGCAGGTGCTCCCTCATCATCTTACGCCTCTTCGGGTTCTCCGCCACCGCCTGGTTTACCTCATCGTGGCCAGGCTGCAAATGACATCCCATACTTTTACTTGTCTGCTTTCGGATCGATATACTAGCTTTCCCGTTTCTGTTAATATTATTAATTAATATTATGATTAATATTAATACAGTACAACCTCAGCATGGCTGAGACAAAGAAAATATATCGCTGCATCTGATGGGCCGTTACAATTGATAGTTTTGTAGGAGAAAACTTATATATACGTTATATCCGATGTCGTTAAATCATTTTTATTATTATTATCGTTAGTATTAGTAGTAGTAACAGCAGCAGAAGCAGCAGCAGTAGTACTGTGGTAGCAGTATTATCACTAGTATTACTTATTTATTGTCTGAACATTAGAAGCTCTCCACTACGCTTTCTGTGTACTGCAAAATTTCAAAACAGCATTGTATGGCTCTAAAAGACAGAAGAGCGTATACGTCAATGGCGTGTATGTCGATGGCGTGTACGTCGATGCTGTGTACGTCAATGGCGTGTACGTCGATGGCGTGTACGCCAATGGCGTGTACGTCAATCGCATGTACGTCAACGAACGAGCAACGAACCTCTACTTGACAGATCTCAATGCATGGCCTGACGTTCTACGTGTTACCTTACCTGCTGGTCAAGGGGCCAGGTGCGTTTGAGCTTGAGCGAGGGCACATGCCACAGTGTATAGCGGCCCGAGTGGTGCACCGTGGCCAGGAGTTGGCCGTTAGGACTCAGGGCCATCCTGTAAACGCCGTCCTGGAAACAATGTCAGTCTGAGCAAAACCTTGTCATTTCTGGCCAGAACCAGCAGTTTCAAAATAAGAGTTAGCAACGGCAATAAGTTCCCTTACCCAAGATGAAAAAATACCAGTGGCGTTTTCACAGACCTTAAAAGGGCTGAGAGATCGTTTGACACACGCTAGTAAATTTTTTAACAGTTCAAAAAAGAATAAATGACCATAAAGAAAAGGTACTTCTTTTATTTTTCCTTATACGTTTTGCTAAAGAATGTTACCGGTAAATATTTATGCAGGATACCAGCGTTAATACCAGTATAAGTGAAAACTTAAAAAATGCCAGAGGATTCATGAATACCTTACCTGTTCTTTACCGTACCAATAGCTGATGCTGGTCATTTGCTTGAGTCTCCTCAACATTCGAAACCTCTTCCTCCTTGCCTGCAATCGAAACAAGAGTTGTGGAAAGAAAGAGCATGAAATTATAGAAAACTGTAACTTTAAGTAAGTGGTTCATTATGACTGACGTTCAAAAGTTCATTATGTACGCTGTATGCCAAGTGTAGGCATCGCTTCCTCCAAACGCAATCACACGCTGCCTCATCTCTCGCCACACTCACTCGTCCATGTTCTAACTCAGCCCCTCCACATTCTCACTCGTCAATGTTCTCACTCATCCGTCCGTGTTCTTACTCACTCATTCACCCGTGCGGGTTCTCACCCAATCCTCCGCATTCTCACTCGTCAATATTCTCACTCATCCGTCCGTGTTCTCACTCACTCGTAAATATTCTCACTCACTCATTCACTCATTCACCCGTGCGGGTTCTCACTCAATCCTCCGCATTCTCACTCCTCAATATTTTCACTCATCCGTCCGTGTTCTCACTCACTCATTCACCATGCGTGTCCCCACTCAATCGTCCTGATTCTCACGCACTCGTCCTTGTTCTTACTCATTAATCCACATTCACCATCGTCAATAATTCCACTCACTCGTTCACATTCCCACCTTCTCTTCCATATACTCACTCACGCGTCCGTGTTCCCACTCACTCCCCCACTGACTCACACAGCATGCACTCGACAGTGGAATTCAGATTTCACCCCATGGCGTCACAATCGCATCCATACACAAGCACCTGCTTTTTAACGTTCTAAAACCAATCGATTGAAAAAAAAAAACCTCTTAAACAAAAGAAAAAAAAAAAAAAAAAAAAACAGCCACACCTCTTGAAGGTCCTGTTCCAAGTCTGTGACGAGCTTGTAATGGGGGGCTCCGGACAGAGCCCGCCAGGCCGTCAGTCCGTACTTCTGTGAGTCCGACGCGTCGTCATCGGGATCGATATCGCCACATCCGCCCACGATCAGTAGCTCATACCTGCCAGGGGGCAGCAATAATTGTTAGGGTATTACAGATCGCATGTAGATAACCATTCATTGTTTGAAAATCGAAAGCTGTTTATATAATATTTACATTAAAATAATAATTTACAGGAGGGTGATAGTGGACCTGATCGATATGAAGTCTGGGATTATAACTCGTACTCCCTCCCTCCCTCCCTCCCTTTTTTCTATATGTAATTGTAAAAAGGTGACTGGACTTGTAAGTTTTGTTTGTTTACACATGTGACTTACTTTGGATGAAACAACACAGCACCGATGCCTTGTGGGTAATAACTGCTAAAGGAAAACGAATGCAGTAACTGGTAACTCCCATCTTGTCTACAAATAAATAAACAAATACCGTGCATGAATATACATTAATTCAAAGCGCGCACACACTTAATGCCTCCTGAATTACCATCACATTGATACACAACGCAACACGCATCAACCACACAACTTTAATGTGCTGCAATAAATAACCTAAAATTTCTCAACTAATGCAGACATAAGAGATATCGTCATTCATACAAAAAAATACGTCCCAGCCAAAATCTTCTGATTTCTGAGCATTTAAAGCGTATTTTTATAACATACAGGGATGGCATTTCACGGTCACTTGTGGCGACCAGCTTTTTGCTCGGCTGATCATTTTTCTGGAGTTGGTTGACGGGTGACAACTAAACATTTCTGAATATTTTAAATAATATGAGTCCGGCAATTCATCTTCTGTTTTGCATAAACTTTTAGTTAAAAATACTGTTTTCTTTTATCAGTGAATTGCAATTCTAGTCATATTATGATTGACAGTCATATTTTTTATTGGTAAGTGTTCAATTGGCAGGTATTTTAGCTTTGTCCTTTATTTCTAGTGTCGCCTTTCTACGATGTATCGTGTGATACTTGTCGCATTTAGTGCTGTTTGCGTTCGGGTGTTTTTTTTTATTTTTTATTTATTTATTTTTTTTTTTTTTGCTGAAGCTGTACAAGCGCTATAAGTAACTAGTAACAATAATATAATGCAAATTTTACACTTTCTCTCTCAAACGTAATAAAAACCGAAACAGCATACACGCATCAAAATAAAATACTAATATTACACAGCATAGGATGGACAGAGGAAAGCATGAGGAGACCAACGCTGACAGCCCATGCAGATAACAATCTGAATAGGCTATAGCTTTACGTGTCTCGAACCAGATCCTCGGAAGGCCGCCCGCATTGCACATCAAAAGACGTGACTCTACACAATAAGTCGCGAGAAGAAAAATAGACCCTCTTTTTCACACATGACACGCGCATCATAAAAACGAAAATAAAGCGACAAGATCTTGTTTTTATTGTTTTTTTTCCTAAAGTCGTAGTCTCGAAGGGAAACACTAAATCAAGCAACAAAGAAGTTATTGTTTCGTTGTATATCTGAGTGTAGTATTTGAAATAACGATCTTTTTGATAACAATGGGAAAAAAGCGAAAGCATTCTTGTCACCTCTCCTACACCACTTGAAATAAACCTAATATTTATATTTCGCCGTCAACGGCACATTAAGTGCCCTATTTAACACAACACAACATCAATACTGGCCTTTAAGCATCATAGACACATAGGGAACTCGAAATAACTTCTTCAAGCAAAATATTATGAAGAAAAATACGGGGCAACTAAAAATACATTGTTTCGAATACATATTTCTCTAAGGCTACAAGGGCCTAAAGGATTCCTTTTTTTTTTTTTTTTTTTGAGAATTAAAAGTTTACTTTACTAAATGCCTTATTAACATTACCCTCTCGAACTTGAACTTAAAACTTCGAGAAAAAGTTTAAGATCACACAAGGCCTTCTGCGAAAGACGGGTGAAGGCTCCCTACCCACCTGACTGCGTACTTCTTTAGCGTACCCTGGTAGTTTATCACCCACAGTTCTGTAAGACTGAAAGCAAATTTGTGATATTATTATTATTTTTATGATTACTCCCACTACTTTACAATAACTCTTCTTCATCTTCTTCTTCTTCTTCTTCTTCTTCTTCTTCTTCTTATTATTATTATTATTATTATTACCATGTGAATTATTCATCGAAGTATAAATGTGCATTACAGAACAAAGAACTAAGCACAGCCCTGGGTTCAATGATATCGCTTCAGGAAGTTATACTTTAGTTGATATCGAACGCTCCATCCTATACTGGTTCACGCAACTGTCCCGCCCGGGTACTTTCCGATACTGTGTGAAACTCGACGGATCTCAACCGTAATTGCAGACATAAAAAGCATCACGGCAAAGGCAATACAAGTACAGCGTTAACTCACAGTGACGTTGTTTTGGCTGCTTTGAAGACAAGCGCACAGACGGCCCGACTCAGATCCGCTGGTTCGCTCGGACTGGGGCTCCAGCCCTGTCAATCATAACAACGCAACCAGTAACAGCACATGCACAGTCATGCAACGTGGGCGGGAGTTACGACCGTCACAGCATGGCGTGGACGAGACGCCAGTGAGTAACATACAACTGACACAACAGATGTGAATGTGGAATGACACGGCAGACATCGAGCAGACGACTTGAAAAAAGAAAAAAGTCCGAAAACACAGCTGTTCAGCTGATACCCCCCCCCCCCCAAAAAACAATGCGAAAGTCATAGGCAGTGTGTACCGTTGAGTATGGCTATTATGACACAGGCTGCAGCGATGTACCGCTTTCGACGAGAGATGAATATCCTGTGATAATCCCGGTCACAATCAGCGGAGCGTACTGTTGGTAGCGGGAACTCATCCGGTACCGAGTGGCTGGGGGAGTACACGCATGCTTTAAACAAAACACTGCCCCCGCCCTCCCCCCACTTGGAATTCCCGACCCACCCGATTGGGGAAAAAATGCCGGGAGGTCGGATTCTGCCGATGGGATGCAGCGACATTAGGTCGGCTTTGAGATCCTGATTCTTTGGGGAAAGGGGGGGGGGTTTCCTGAGATAACGACGAATCAGTCTGATAAGACTTTCAGTAACAGAATAACCAACCTAAAAAACACGGACAGGGATGAATCTTAACGTGATAACGTGATACTCTGAAGAGTTTTTCGTCACGTAACAATGGCGTCTTGAAAAAACAACGCCGTAAAAACGACAAAAGTGAAAAACAACAACAACAACAACAACCACCACGCGGTTGGCAAGTGCCTATTGACGACACGATGAGTTCGTCCTTTTGATTATTCAAATCAACCAACATAAAAGGAAACGTAAACATCACCTTTCAACAATTTGCCACCCGCACAAGTTGAAGTAATTTTTTTTTCAAATAAAAAAAAAAGAGGTTCACTTCAAGTCCCAAAAAAAGGTCCACCCTTTCAAAACCGTTTCCCATACTTATATTTCCATTGTATTGTTTTATATTTGAACAGCGGCATGTTGTTGATTTTACAAATTTATTCTCAAATAGAAGACTCTAGGAACAATAGGCCCATTGTGACCTATGGCAGAAACCCAACGCCTTAACCCCGGTATCTAATATATAAGATAACACAACAGGAAATATTATCTCTCCTGAAAAGGTGGTATCAAAAGACTGACTTTTAGCATTGTGTTATCTAATACACAATTATAACCACTGTCTCCTAAGCCGTTCTATTTTTTGATAATTAATCACGCCATGTTCATTACCCTTTTTTTTTTAAAGAACCTGAACGTAGTAAGTACGTACGGCAAACAGAGGCATAAGTCTTGTGTTATGATAGCGTGAGCCTCTATAAGAAGTTCAACACCTCGAGCTAGTGTTCACGTATACATTACTATAGCGCGAATCGGTACGGACAGACAGCTAACGGAGATGAATTCGGTTTTCTCACGCAACTTTATTGAGTGCCAAATATCAAAGTTTCTCGGTGACAGAGTTGAAAAATTGACAGACCCACAAGTGTTCATTTCAAGGACTTCGACTACAGAACCTATGATTTTGTTTTTCTTATTTAAAAGTGCAGATGTACTTTGTCTGGCATTTGATGCTAAGTGATACTATAAGCTCCAGGACTGGAAATTAGCGGAAGCCACTGGAAGAACACTTTGGGGGGGGGGGGGGGGATGAAGGATTCAGATTCCGGGTGGGATACTTTCCTGGCCCACCAGAGATGTAGAAAACTGCCTTGGGGGAAACTCCCATGTGGGGGAACGGGGACGGGGGGAGGGGGTTCAGATTCCGGGAGGGATACTTTCCTGACCTATCACAGATGTAGAAAACTCCATTGTGGGAAACTTCCCCGTAGGTTAACGGGGATGGGGGGGGGGGGAGAGAGGGGGAGGGTGATTAGCTTCCACCATCGAAGCGCCGAGACGCGTCACCACTCCTCTGGCCGAGATACGCGTAAAAAGACAAGTCATTCAAACGCCCCGCCCACTCCCCTACCCGACTCGCCAAAGCTTAAGGGTATGCCACACATTAGTGTTAGAACTAGGCCACAGTTAAAACACCCAGCCTATTTCCTGTAACAATAAACAAGACAACAAATAAATCAATCAATTCAAGTCTCATGTCATTTCAACTTCAGACGTGTTTGGAAAAAGAAACGCGACAATGAAACAATGAAACCGCAATAAATGTGTCAGATAGCTGCTGTATCTTGAAGACATTTCGAATTTAAAAAGACTCCCCAGGCTTGAATCGGGTCGGACATTTCACATTCACAGCCGTTCATCTACAGCATTGTTTTAAAACCCACTTTTTCTCTGTAGTATTAATGACTGGAAGCAGTTGATTTATTTTAGCTCCAGCGCCAAATTGGAAAAAAACTCACAGTAAGAATGGCGTCACTATTACATCATGCTACAACGGTAAACAAAAGCCAAGCACTGAAATGTTACATGTGTTTTTGTTTTTCAACCAATTACGTATCTAAATAAATACCTATAAGAAAAAGGTTGCACTTCATTTTTCTTTGACATCTATTCTAAACATTCAGCGCATACCTTGGACCTTCGTGTTTTGCAATGCAATTTCCCACACTGGACGTGACAAATGATGTCTACTGTTCCCGTGTTTTCGCTCAAAAAAATTCCAGGACTTTCCAGGAATTTTTAGACAAATTTCCAGGAATCACGTTAGTTTATGCCGATGGCAATCGAGTGACTGTGGCGAGCGAACTATCGTGTGGATTAAATAACAATCATTCCTTTACACGGGAGTGCATTGTCACTCGGTGCGTTTTATAATTTCAATTAATTACATTTTCAATTTCCAGGATTCTTTCACAAAATTCCAGGATTTTCCAGGACTCCCAATGAAATTCCAGGATTTTCCAAGGCTCTTTCACAAAATTCAAGGCCATTCCAAGGCTCTTACAAAATTCCAGGACTTTCCAGTAGCCGCGGGAATTCTGGTCATGAAAACCAGGGATGAAATTTGGAGAACTGAGACTTGGAAAGGGTTCAAGACAACTAGAGCCTGGGGACATCGGACTTTGAGATAACGAGGGCATACTACATCCTGAAGTTATCGCTTTGAAATACGACTAACTTACACAGTGTATCGTAGTCACTGGCGTACACATCGTGTCGTAGAGGAAAACTTGTCCGACACTATCCGCGCACGCCAGCAGGTCGCCATGCTCGCTCCACGCCACCTTACGCCACTGTGGGTGCGCGTCGCGCCTGGCGTGAACCGCCATCCGGCCCGTGATGGATGCGAAGTCGTCAAAGGAAGACCTGTGTTGTTATAACAAATCCATAACAAATCACCATGACGTTAACTGTTGCCAGGCCAAAGACAAACAAGTAAATACAAGTTGTCACAATTTTTTTTCTATCTTGACTCCGTTTACTTGTTAATAATTCGTAGCAGAGACAGGTAACATCCATGATGCTCAGTCTGTCGCTTGAGCGATGCGGGTAACAGATTGAATAGAGCGACAGATCCTGGTCAGACTCAAATGGTTTCAAGATATTTAAAAGGCTGTGCTATTTCTTGTTCTTCTTTTGTTTGTTTGTTTTTTGTTTGTTTTTTGCGTTTGTTTTTGCAATCGAATATATTCTGTGTTCATCGAGGCGAAGTCTCCGTTTTTTTTTGGCACTACTACGTCGCGTCACCCCACTTCAAATGCAGCGCGAATAGCCTTGAGCCAGAGGCACGCTTATTAACATCTCCTTCCTAACCTTGCATGTAAAATCATACACTTATACGGCTTGGCGATTTAATTAGAACTTATTTGCAAAAATATGAGCGCCAAAAGACAGAAAAACCCCAATATGAATACACACGCGCCCCAAATCCAGCAACGTCTTTTTTAGGGATTTTGCTGAATGCAAGGTTCCACAGACAAAGAGGAGTAAATTATGATAAAACACACTTTGCTACTACAACAAGAAATAGGAAAGGGGTCACCCGTAAAGTGTCTATGAAGTACATACAAAGTTTTCGGACTTTTCGACCTGTGCCATATTGGTGACATCACCCATTCTTTTCGACCCGTACCATACGTAAAACTGGTGACGTCACCCACTCAACATTATATTAGAGCGTGCAAAGCCCCAGAAATCGCCCCCTCCCCACCATTTCTCGTCCAACCCGTCCTCCGACCGTGTTTTGTGGACGATCACAAAGATAAATTCAGGGGTAAATGAACTGCAGTGTATAAAATGCTTCAAAGTGACACAGAATACGTATTTTCGAGTTAATGTTTTGACAGAAAAACGATGATGAATCCACTGAAAATTTGAAGTTCTTGGCTGCAATACGAAATTTCTAATTTCGATTTTTTCTGAAGAATCAAGGAAGAAAAAAAGCGAAAATTTAATACTTGTCGGCCATTCCTTGGTACAGGTAATATGTGGAAACTCGAAGGTTGGGCAAGCGCACTTACTGTACCTGACTTCAATATCCTGGTCCTGGAGGACAGCGACATGCCTCCCGTCCTGCGTCACGGCGAAATGCCAGTTGATTTGGCTGTTTAGTAACTTCACCAGCCCGGGCGGAAGCATACACGGCATCTCAGACCTATCCAAGTCAAGCAGAGGGCTGCAAATCGACTGAACGAAACACTGGAGGTTACTATTCGATTTTAACCGAGGAACTCCTCAGAAATGATTCACCAACTATTGTTCTTTTAACTAAGCTTTTAAAATACCAGAATTCTTCATGTTAGATAATTATTCAGTGATGTTCACTTACTCACCCCGTTCCGAAACCAATAGCCCGCCAAACCGTCCATGCTGTCCCTGTATAATAAAAACAATTTATTGCTCGATGCCTGCAAAAGGTGTCGCCAAAACTATTATACTTTTTTTTTTAATTTAACATTAACTGGGTATGCAGAGTAAAAAGGAACCATGTCGCATTAATTAGTTTTCATCATAATCATTATATTACATCGATTATTTCCCGATAAATTTCTATCAGTAAAATACATAAAAAAAGACCGGAGGCATGTAGAAATACGCATTTAATAATTTTGTCTGTTCGTTCAGACTTTTACTCAATTTTATCTACACTTCTAGGAATCATGTATACCAGTGTCAAATCTTTCCTGTCGGCCAATATGCTATTTGTTTTTGTACATCTCCTGCACTTATCACAGTACACCCCCTATACTTATCAGAGTACATCTCCTATGCTTATCATAGAACATCTCCTGTTCTCATTAGAATACATCTCGTGTACTTACCAGAGTACATCTCGTGTACTTATTAGAGTACATCTCCTATACTTACTCTGAGCTACAGAAGTTATACGCCGCGGCAGAGTCACATTGCTTCTCTCCCTGGATTGTCGATACTACATCCAAATAAATGTGAAAATCAATAGTCAATATTAACAAAATTACTCAAAATCTTTCACCTCAAATTGAACCTACTAGATGCATTATACAATGATTTTGGCGGTCAAAAACAGTTTTCATACACAATAAAAAATAAATCTGAAATGTTGCGGAGGACGGGGGAACTTTGCACCAGCCAGTACCCCGCCCTGGCTGCCCCTGAAAATAATATCTTGCATACCCTTTTCTTTGATGGAATACATTGATTTTTGGTGTGTTGGTCCAACGATTATTACATCGACAACGGTTTTCTTTCATGATTTCTGTTGTTATTTGTTCTAAGGTGTAAACCAGGACACTCGAATGTATGACAGTTATCCGGGCGATATTTAGCTAGAGTATAAAACCATGATAAAGGAAAACATTCTACTATTCTTTCATTATACGCACTTTAGGATTTGATAAGCGATAATCTTGGTTTTTATAAACTATTCGCCATATTATTCTGCCTCTTTCATAGCCTACTTGTGATATGTTTCCGGTAAATAACAGTTTCAGTTTTCCATGCTTTTCTACCACTAACCTAAGACTAAAACGCTTATGTCGGTAACCTCACCGCGGCCTGAAAACAATATTTATCGCCAACGTTATATTTTCTGTCATCTCCTTAGTTGATTGGAGATAACCTGGAATCGCTCAAGCAGGTCATGTTCCGTGGATATGACATTAAACAACAAAAAATAAACTTCGATTGGCATTTCGTTAGCATTTCTCTCTACAACTTTTAAAAAGAACTAAAAAACAACTGAATGACTGATATTCAGGCTGTTCAGAGAGAAATCCGGTCCGAAATATAATCGGCCTACGATAAGCCTAACTAGAGCAGTGTGCATAGCCCACACATTCCCCACAGGCCCCCATCAGTTAAACTCGGCTATCAACAGTCAATCAAGAGCTGAAATTTTCAAGTTTCAAGTTTCAAGTTCAAGTTTCATTAAAATCCCTGCAGTTGTTCTTGAGATATCGTTTTAACAAACTCATTCCGATGCTGAATAATTTCCAGGTTTGGTAAATTTCAAAGTCCATTTGGTTCATTTTCCTTAGGCCAACCTATCCCATTTACAATTCCGATCCATGTTAGTGCCCACAGAAGCTACACACCAAGTTTCATTAAAATCCTTGCAGTTGTTCTTGAGATATCGTGTTAACAATAGTCAATCAACAGCTGAAATTTTCAAAGTCCAGCTGGTCCATTTCCCTTAAACGAACCTAGTCCATTTACAATAGCGATCTGTGTTTGTTCCCATAGAAGCTACATACCAAGTTTCATTAAAATCCTTGCAGCAGTTTCTACCTGTGTGGAATCAAAAATTACAGTCCTGTACCTCTGGACAACCTCGTAGATGTCAACCAATCAAAGCACGAAATTTGGTCAGTCAGGTCAGAAATTCTCCAAGCAATCTGCATCAACTGGGTAATTTTTTTTTTGTAATTCCTATATAGGAAAAAATACCAACACAGAACCGCCGCGACCTTTTTGAACACGTCACTGGCAAATGAATGTCACAAAGAAAAAACGAACAGTAAACACATTCAGGCAGTGTTCATAGAGGTCTACACGCACAAGATATTTCGCTATTTTCCAAGTCGATCTCACTGGAAGTTTGCTTCGAGTCAACTCTTCCTTAAATTAGTTCGTTTATCTCTGTCACTGTTCCGCTAATACGAATCCTGCACACCAGTCCCTGTTATTTAAACATCTACTGAAAGTTCATGTACAATATACAATTTTGTCAAAACAGGCACCATTTTTAATGGGCTGCATATCTTTTATTTCTTTGCTAAAGTGCAGAAAAGTTAGCTTCCGCATTCACCTGTCAAATGTTTGATTACCTTCCAGGCTTTAAATATAATGTGACCAAGTCAAGTGACCAAAAATTTAATAACAGGGTTATGGATTATCTGTAACACATATATACCCAAACAATTGACAGATGCAGAATTTGGCATATATTTTTTCTACATCCAAAATAGTTAATTTTTAATGCTCTTTGAATTTTTTTTTCAATATCACGTTTTAGTAGGTAATTGCAAAATTTGAGCAGGCTGGAATTGACAGACGGACGGACACCCCAAACCTATAGGCCCCAATCCGAAGGGTTGGGGCCTAAAAAACGACGGGAGGACACTTCGTAATACCTCTACGAGTAGCTAAAGCTACGGTCGAAACGTCAAACGCTTTCGCTTTTGCACAATTTCAAGCTGTGTCTAAAAGCGCACATTTTAACATGCAAAACGATAGAAAACAGAAATCACAAACAAACAATAAATTTCAGCTGACAGTCGTTTACAGGATAGAACACATGGTATTATCGCCCATGTAAACAATGTAAATATAAGCAGTGAAAGCATTTGTGGGCTCTCATATTATGCTTTTAATTAGAAGTTATATTCTTACTACTTTTTCCGGCTCTTGCAGCCATTCACTATTTACTGAAAAATCATACAGTATTTTATCAGTAACTTCCACGTCTGTGGCAATCATTTTATGAATCGTTACTTAAAATTCCGATTAAAAGTAAATATTTTCCGTGCGGATTTCTTCTGCTTCGAATGCATTGGGAAACTCCTCGGAATTCCTTGTTCAGGCGTGGACAGGCTTTGATCACTCAGTGGTTGTTTTGTGAACTGCAAAACATTTGAAAATCTTTAGAGTGACCCCTTTTAGAATACAAAGCATAAATCCACTGAAGGACAAGAAATATTCCTTTCGCTGCCCATACGAATATGCATTTCGACTTATCATTATTATTGTGAACATATAACTTCTATTTACAAGTAACTAAGCGCCCTGTTCTTTAAAAATAAAGAGAAATTAGAATTTAACTAAAACTAGCGAAATACATTTTTAACGGTAATATACACATTATTTTAAACCTATGCATAAAATCTGTCTTCTAACTGTCTAGAACAAGGGTAAGCCAGTGTATTTTGTAAAGTGAACACATGATGTAATGGAATGGAAATAATTACATATTTTTCAGGTATACCAATGAACGGTCTTTCATTTATACGTTCTAAAGGACTAAAAGCTCCAACCAAACAATTGCATAATTACCAAAGAGCTTTCAATTAATTAACAAAAACAAAACCATAAAAATGTTGGCTTTTCCGTTTGTTATTATAAGTGTGGGTCTTTATTGTAGAATTTGACATGGTTTGAGTTGTTCTTTTACATTGGAGTTTCAAAGCGAATATAGTTTACATTTTAAATGCTTTCATTTTTTCTTGAAACTTATGTCAATGTGATAAAAAATCTCTTCATTATATTTCGTGATATTGACATTCGGCTAAATGAATAAAATAATATGAAAATGCATCAGCTATCAAAACTGAAGCAAATTGTTGCATAAACACAAAAATATTATTCATATCTGATAACACTTTCATGTAGATCCTAAGTTGTTCAATTTAAAACTTGGATCTTAATAAACGTAGATGTAATTAAATTTGTATATAAATTCAATAAAAGCAGAGAAATAGAGGCATTAAAAGAAAAGTAATATTTTTTTATTTTTTAAGCAATGCATTGTGTTCTTCAAATTCGTTTCAGCAATATCAACACGAAACTGCTGAAGTAACGCAAACTGTTATATACAGCAGTACATGATTTTTGCTTTTTTGCCTTTCTCCTACATCCAAGATCATTAACCGTAAAATTTGGATTTCTATGTAGTTCATCTTGTAAGTAATTCGCTTAAGTTGTAAAATCAACAAAGACATTGTTGTTTTTGAGTATAATATGCATTTAAGATTCACTTTTAGTAATGAATTTTAATCTTTTAATCTTACAGGATTTTGCCCTTCTTGATCAATTCAATTGATCTTATTACTCTTGCGTGCTTGCACCTTGAGATTCCAAATCATCCAGACCATTCGATGAGTTACCGTTACAGGAGAAGAAAGCACAGCTCAGGTTTTAACCTGCATTTTCTTTTTAACGAGTTATTGTAGTTTGTTGATATTACTATATTGCTGTCTTTCATATTTTTATTTGGGGGCTTGCGTTATTTTATAGGCTGAAACTAACACAATCTCTGTGTCTCTGGTGCGCATGACAATTACTAACACAGCTGAATATCAGAAAAGCAGCAATTGCCATCACCCAAAAGCATACAACTGACAACCATCTGACCACATCACATGGACAAATATCTAACGGTAAACTCCAGGTCACAACCTCACATTGACCACCAGGGCAAAATGTAACGCTGGCAAACACATGATCACAAAACCAGACATCGTCGACGAACACCTCTAATCCATATGACAGAAGGCACCATGCCACATCCTTTCTTCACTTAAAGCCTTCAGTATACACAAAAAGACTCCGCCTATAACTGAGCCAGAGTCCTCTGCAAATATCACGGCACATCAGGTCGAAAAAAACTGGAGTATACAATATTTAATCCGGTTTCCAATTGGGACCACACCGTTGCGTCTAGAGTTCGGAGAAATTTCCCGTCCTTACCCGCCATGTGCATTCTCTTGCACACTGGTTTGCAGACGTAATCACTGCAACTTCAATTGCCTGGTTGTTAACACAGTAGCTCCTTATGTTATCGCCTTTCTCTGGTTGTCTTTCATCAGCAACCTTTTCACATTTCTCCCGCATAACTACGCCTGGTTCAGACGCATTGCCGTTTCCATGGAACATTGCAACGTGTTTGATTATAGAGCAGGAAATTTGACAGTTAACCTGAAAGGATGTGTTTTGCTTCATGAACCCCTCCCTCCACCCCAGTTAACTTAGTATCTCTTCAGGCATTTTATATGGTCAGATGTGATTAACAAATTACAGCATATATATATATATATATATATATATATATATATATATATACAGCATATATATATATATATATATATATATATATATATATATATATATATATATATATATATATATATATATATATAATCTGCATTCTCTTGTTATTCAGTTATCGAACCAGTAACTAAGAACCAGTTTTACTAAAGATGCGTTTAATATGTTGGTGCATAAAAATCAGTAGAAATTAATTATAAGCAGCTTTTTGTTATAGGTAACTAAAGTTGTGTGTTTGGTAAAATTTGAAAACAGATGTCAGATTTTATGCTTCTGTCCAAGAAGCCATAAACCAAATTTTTACACAACTGCATAAACAGCACTTGAAATATACAGATTTCTATGTAAACTTTTGGGATGCAAGAAAACTTTTGAAAGTAGGGGCATCGTTTTTTTAACGCGATACTAAGACTTGTCCTTATGTATCCCTTTGACAAAATAGGAAAATGAAATAAATCAGGCCAGAGAAAATATATAAATAGTAGTATTACAATAGTTATATCAAAGGTCATTAATAACTAACACTGATTCTCTACCAATGAGGCGTATCCAGACAACAGATGCACCACCGGCAAATGAGACAAACGGTGCTGGCAAAACAACGGTACTTTGCCAGAGAATGGGTGTATTTTACCCGCTTTTCATGTATTTCCTTAAAATCATTTTTACATGTAGTCACAATAACACTGATTACACCGGCATGTTAGTAAAGACCAGACTTGGATGTACACCCAAAGCAAAAGTTGACACAATATATGTTTTCAGATACTTGTTTGATGCTGCTTATATAAAGCAAAGTCCGGGAAAGATGGGTGGAGGGGGTTGAGGGAGGCAGGTTATGCATTTGATAAAAAAGGAGGCAGCAGATGTCGGGACCTCATCTGTAAGCCCTAGCTCATGTTAAAATGCTTAAGCTGATTTGAAAATCTCCATTAGTTTATAGAATTAGGCTTCAAATATAAGTCGCAATGTGGTTAGCAATGATGCCTTTACCGATATATTATGGGTATACCAATACATTGGTTATCATTTGTTGAACATTTTAAGAGATATTCAAATAATTGTAGATATCATTGATTAATATCGTCTGTCAACTCTAGACACTTCTATATGAATTAGAGATACACTAAAATCCCGGGATCGGATCACACCGCAAATAGGACCACTTTTCACTAGAATCGAAATTCTCCCAGTCATTTCTATTACTTAGGAGCACCGCAAATTGGACCAACCAGCAAATAGAACAAAAGAACCACTTTTGCCAGTCCCAAATGCCATGTTGAACACCGCAAATAGGACCGATCACAGAACAAACAAAGCACATATGTGCTGAATAAACAACAGTCGGCGATTCCCAGCTAGAGGGACTATAATTCGGCTTTTCTTGAGGGTCGGTGCTTGTAACTGGGGATTAAAACATGTTATGCACAGAAAAGCCTTGTTTGAATAGAAAGATCGCAGGAAATGGAATTGCATATAAAGTTTTAGTACAGAAGAAGCGCATCTCCAATTGTAATTAGCACTTTGCAACAGCATTTTAATTGTCCTTTGAGCCTCTGGAATTAACTAGATAATCCCTCTGTATTCCATTTAAGCGATTTAATCACGAAAAAACTCAATGTATTCCTTTAGCTGTATACAAGGAGCAAAATTGTGATCATAAGCAATGAAATTTGAATTATTGTAAGCGAAATAAAAAATTAAAGATCTATAGCTACAAGATATGGTAGAAATAATTAAAATAAGTAAGGTAGAAAATCAGGGACAATTAAGAAAAAATGTGTGAGTAAAATTTTTATTTTATTTTTAATGAGGCTTGTAGCAGATTATAATCAAACAGCAGTCGTATTTATATGCGTTTTCTATTTGCAGCAAAACTGATTGAAAAAGACATCAAAAGAGTAAATGTGTCTTAATCATCGACTGCCATATGGGTACATTATTACAGATAATTATGCACTCGCATATCATCAAAATCGGACTACCCCGATCAGTCCCGAGGGTTGTCCAATTTCCGGGGTCCTGATGTATTTGTATTTGACTTGAAGATATCTCTAAGTCAGTCTTTTTGCAAGTAATTTAAAACGAGATATTGGTAACTGATTAAGACATTCTCTAAAACTGGAGACATTGCGAGATAACTATAGATATCAACAAAGATGAATCTTAATATTTAAAGACATTTAATATCTGATTACTTTGTTATTTATAAACAACCATTGCCCAAAATTTTATCAAAAATCATAATTTGGCATAGTTATATCTAAAGGTGAGACTTCACTCGAAAATTATTCCTACTAGCAGGAACATCCTTTAATATTTACAGAATCCAAAATTATTCAGACGTCCCTAATGAAACGAGACATCTAGTTATTAATTATAAACACTGTCGGAGAAATTCAAAGAAAATTTTAATTTCACTTGGAAATGCAAGATCTCTCAGAAACAACAAGTATTTTCAGCGTCGTGGATAATATGAGTATTCACCAAGAAAACATAATTTTTAAAACGGCTGATTATTTGGTAATAAAAGTGAATCTGCCAATTATGTGAAAATTCTCTATCCCAGGGTATTTTAGAACGAAAATATTGATACCAAGGAAATCTTTAGGATGAATAACTTTGTCAATCTGGAGCTTTCTAAACATTGGATATATATATATATATATATATATATATATATATATATATATATATATATATATATATATATATATATATATATATATATATATATATAGAAAATCGTTGTTCCTTTTTTGGGATGGAGGAAGGCTAGGAATGGAGATGTTGTACATTTCTTCAAGGGATAAGCCTATTATAACACGCACCAATTGAGGGTGAAAAGGAGAGTTCTGGGTCACTTGATGACGTCATACTGTCTGGAAGTGACGTCATCATGTCTGGACCGGAAGTGCTGTCTAGACCGGAAGTGCTGTCTAGACCGGAAGTGCTGTCTAGACCGGAAGTGCTGTCTGGAGTGGAAGTGACGTCATCATGTCTGGACCGGAAGTGACATCATGATGTCTGGACCGGAAGTGACGTCATCATGTCTGGACCGGAAGTCATGATAAGCGTTAGGATAGGCGCGACCATGTGTGACGTCATCATGACGTCATACTGAGATGATGCTGTCTGGAGCGAAAGTGGTTTGGCCGAGTCAATCAACATGAAGCCAACGAACCCGACCTGTCAATCAGTGTAACCATGGCAACAGACCCCCCCCCCCTCGAAATTGTGATTTTTGCATATTTATCCGTTTCAGACGATTCTGAACATTTTTCATTTTTTCGACCCCCCCCCCCCCCTCGAAATTGTGATTTTTGCATATTTATCCGTTTCAGACGATTCTGAACATTTTTCATTTTTTCGACCCCCCCCCCCCCCTGCGAAATTGAGATTTTTGCATATTTATCCGTTTCAGACGATTCTGAACATTTTTCATTTTTTCGACCCCCCCCCCCTCGAAATTGTGATTTTTGCATATTTATCCGTTTCAGACGATTCTGAACATTTTTCATTTTTTCGACCGACCCCCCCCCCCCCCAGGACATACTATGTACCGACCCCCCCCCCCTAGGACATACTATGTACCGACCACCCCCCCCCCCTAGGACATACTATGTACCGACCCCCCCCCCCCCCTAGGACATACTATGTACCGACCCCCCCCCCTAGGACATACTATGTACCGACCCCCCCCCCTAGGACATACTATGTACCGACCCCCCCCCCCCCCAGGAGAGCACCAAAAAATTTTTGTCGAATCAGCATGATAAAATCCTATATAAGTGTGGTGTCTCAAGGCTTAGAGACATTGTCAGACACATCATGGATAACACACCAGCTATCATCATTGATGACTTAACAGCGTTTCAAGCGAATGAATCTGTTTGCATCTGGGTAAATATGCGTGATGAAGCTGAAGCAGCTGATATTACATATGCTTTGGAGGAGGTGCTACAATTTCCAACTCAGATCACTGCAGTGAAGCCTGACGTAGTAATTACATTTATGTGGAACAACCGCATAGTAACACTGACTCAACGATACTGCAAGTGTCAAGTGTGGTTGGAATATGAGGGACAACCCCATAACTGCTGCTGATATATACTAAAATATTTCGGGCCCTTTTAAGGGCCATCCTATATTATGAAATGAAGCAAAACATGTTTGTGTGTGTGTGTGTGTGTGTGTGTGAGAATACATTTTATCACATTTCAGGTCTAGTTGGCGGATGAATACCATTTGACAGACCATTTAACTTCACCGTCAGTTAACTTCACCGCTAGATGTCTCTGCTGTGTAGCAGTGCAGCTGTACAACTTCACAACTGTAAGTAAGACATTCATATACACAAGTAAAATTCTGCTGAGTCAGCAATTTTAACATTTTGGAACAAGTTTGAAAAGTTACACACCATATTTTGATTACATGGAAGTAGCATAAAAGCATGAGTGAAACATGTCAACTAGTCAACTAGTGATACATTCTGCTGAGTCAACACACCATTGAAGTGGTATAAAAGGAAGAGTGAAACGTATATTTTACTTCATTTCAGTTCCAGCAGTTGAAGAAGCAACAACGATGGCACCAGTCTACTGTCATGATTGTGATGTGACATTTCCATCTCTGGAAGTGTTCGTGACACATACATGCAAACCAGCTAGGATGAAACGTGCTCATGAAGAGCTTGTTGAGCAGATTGAAGCCAAGAGACGAAAGACCGTACAAGATGGTGTTGACAGACCTGATCCAGTCCTCTGCTGTAAATGCGTCAAGATATTTTCATCTTTGGATGCATTTGAGACACATGCATGTGCTGAGATGGAAAATGTGTCTCATGAAGAACAAAGAAAGAAAGAGACAGTGCAAGTAGGCAGAGGCAGAAGAGTGAGTCTTGGTGAAAACGCGCAGGAAAGACGGTTTGAGCCTGAAGATGGATCAGATTTGCTACTTGAAATGCGACAACAAGAGAACCGAATCAAGAGACATTTGCTAGAAACGTTAAACCGTGGTATGAAATGGTACATTGTCGTGCATGCACGCTTCAAGAAAATGACACCAAATGTTGAAGGCGTGATGGTAGAACAAGTGGATAATGCCTTCATCAGTAGTCCAACGTATGCAGCATACAATCCAACAGATATTGAGAAGGACTTGCCAGAAGCCTATAAAGAATTATTTACCAGGTTTGATGAACATGAGCGACAAGGTTCTGGCTGGGTGTTGGATAACATATTATTCATTGAAGTGCATACAGCGACGTCAGCACCATTGGAAGCAAGCAGTTTTATCCCACTACCGAAGAAAGTAAAGAATACAAAGGCGGTGTTAAACATTCAGAATAAAGACAACAAATGTTTCTTATGGTCTGTATTGGCTCACCTTCACCCTTCAACAAACAGTCCTTGCCGCGTGAGTCATTACACACCATTTGAGAACGAATTGAAGGTAGAAGGCATGACATTTCCAACACCGATTACAGACATTCCAAAGTTTGAAAAGGAGAATGATGTGTCCATTAACGTGTTTGGATATGAACATGATGTCGTTGTTCCCATACAACTCAGCCGAAACACCAGCGCCAACAGTGCGAGAGAAATCAACTTGCTTTTGATTAGCAATGACAAGACAAGACATTATTGCCTCATCAAGAATTTCAGCAGACTGATGGCTTATCGATCAAAGCATAATGGTGTAGCTTTTTATTGTTTCAACTGTCTTCACGGGTTTAGGCGACAAGATCTGTTAGACAAGCATCGTGAAGTGTGTGGCAAGCATGGCGCACAACGTTTATCATTTCCCAAGGAACCCTTCATCAAGTTCAAGAATGTAGCCAAACAACAGCGAGCGCCGTTTGTCATTTATGCAGACTTTGAATGTTTCACGAAAAAGCATGAAGGAGACAAGTATCAGCATCATCGTCCAAACAGCTTTGCCTATGTGGTTGTGAGCCAGTATGAGACACGCGCTCCAGTCGTATATCGAGGAGATAATGCTGTGAAAGTCTTTTTAGACCATATGGTGAATGAGCGTGATCGTATTGTGCATGGCTTGCTACAGCCAAAGAAAATGGTCATGACTCATGAAGATGAAGAGCATTATAAGAACGCGACAGATTGCTACATTTGTCATGAGCCTCTAGGAGCAGATCATGTGAGAGATCATGACCATATCAATGGCAAATACCGCGGAGCTGCACATAATGAATGCAATTTACAATTTCGATTTCGAAAGGATAAGCAGGATGTTGAAGATTCTTTCATCATTCCTGTCTTTTTCCACAATTTACGAGGCTACGACAGCCATTTGATCATGGAAGAAATTGGAAAGTTCAAAAACGAAAGGATTACAGTCATTCCCAACACCGTTGAGAAATATATTGCATTCACCATGAGCAATCTGAAATTTACAGACAGCTTTCAGTTCATGAGTACTTCTCTACAGAAGTTGGTCTCCAACCTGGCAGCAGAAGGGAAAGACAACTTTTATCACATGACGTCACACATTCACAATAGCGACCAACAAGAGTTACTGTTGAGAAAGGGAGTGTACCCTTATGATTACGTGGATGAGCCATCCAAGTTTGCTGAAACACAACTGCCGTCCAAGGACAAGTTTTACAGTCTACTCAGTGAAGAAGACATTAGCGATGAGGATTATGCGCATGCGCAGAAGGTGTGGGAGACATTCCACTGTACTACATTTGGCGAATACCATGACTTGTACCTGAAATCAGATGTGTTGCTGCTGGCTGACGTGTTTGAAAACTTTCGTCACGTATGTCTCAACACGTATGAATTGGATCCTGCTCACTACTATACAGCGCCAGGACTGTCGTGGGATGCCATGTTGAAAGCGACAAAGGTGAAATTGGAATTGATCAACGACATTGACATGTACCAAATGGTTGAACAAGGTTTACGTGGAGGAATATCTGTCATCACACACAAGTATGCGAAAGCAAATAACCCCTACGTACCAGATTACGATCCCACGAAACCAACCAACTACTTGACTTACCTGGATGCAAACAACTTGTATGGCTGGGCTATGTCGCAAAGCATGCCGGAAAGTGGATTTATGTGGGTGAGCGAGCCAGAATCCATTGACTTTATGGATGTGGATGAAGATGATGAGATTGGCTACATTTTAGAAGTGGATTTGGAATACCCATATTCAATCCATGATCATCATAATCACTATCCAGTGGCTCCAGAACGGAAATGTGTGAAAGTGGGAGAATTGTCAAAACATAGTCAGAAGCTACGGAAAGATCTAAACATGAAAGGCAAACCTAGTGAAAAGCTCATTCCCAACCTGTGTGACAAGAAGAAATATGTGCTTCATTATAGAAATTTACAGCAATATGTCTCACTGGGATTGAAAGTCACGAAGGTGCACCGTGCCATCATGTTTGCACAGAGCAAATGGTTGGCAAAATACATCTCCTTGAACACGGAAAAGAGAAAGTTGGCCAAGAACCCGTTTGAGAAAGACTTCTTCAAATTGATGAACAACTCGGTGTTTGGCAAAACCATGGAAAATGTAAGAAAGCGCATGAATGTGGAACTTGTTCACCAGGAAAAGCGGTTCAAGAAACTTGTGGCCAAACCTTCCTTCCACAAATTTAGAATTTTCAACGAAGATTTAACCGCGGTACATTTGCGCAAAGTGGATCTGCTTCTGGATAAACCCATTCAAGTTGGGTTCACCATTCTCGACCTCAGCAAAGTGCTCATGTTCCACTTTCATTACAACTACATCATGACCAAGTATCCCAACGCCAAACTCTTGTTCAGCGACACCGACAGTCTATGTTATGACATAGAAACGGAAGATATATACAAAGACATGCAGGAAGATGCTGACTTGTTCGACACAAGTGACTATCCGCCAGATCATTTCCTACATTCCAACGTGAACAAGAAAGTGCTTGGGAAAATGAAAGATGAGACGGCGGGCATTCCCATTGAAGAGTTTGTTGGACTTCGGCCGAAAATGTATAGTATGATGTATGGTGGGAAAGAAAAACGTACGGCCAAAGGCATCACTCGCGCGTGTCAAAGACGGATGAAACATCAGCAGTATAGAGACAGTTTGTTCAACCAAACGCAAACGATGACTACAGGGCACATCATTCGAAGTCATAACCACCAGATCTTCTCGGAGAAGTTGAGGAAAGTGGCTCTCTCTCCCTTTGATGACAAGCGATATGTGATGAGTGATGGCTATTCCACTTTGGCGCATGGGCATTACAGTATATAAGGGGGAGACACTTCAACTTGAGAGTTAGTTGTGGTGTGAACACTGAAGCGTCAACATGAAAAGATCTGCACCAACGGATATGGATACTCTAGCAGATACGGTCAAAGACATGAAAGTGAAACATCCTGATACTACCATTAAGAAATTAAAAGTGGAGACGACGGTACCAACACCACAGTCGTGGGATGGAATGCTTTCTCTAGGCAATGGAAAGTATATCAAGATTATGAAACAAAGTAATGAAGGTGTGGTAAACATTCGCAAATACCTCAGAGATGAGGGGACTGGAAAAAACCGTCCAACGAAAAAGGGTATCTTGCTGACAATACCTGAATGGAAAATGATGAAGAAGCAGGTGAAAGAAGTGGATAAAAGGCTTCGCAGACAAGACGACAAGTCATAACAAGGTAACAATCATGAATGCACTCATGCTGAACGGTGGTGTTTACCTTACTGTCAATGAGAGGAATGAAGTGATACTAGATTCTAAGACAAGTTATCATCGGTTTAAACCTGAAGTGTGGAAAGACTTTAAAAACATACCACTTGAACCTGGGTTTAAACGTAGACTTGAAAATAAAGTGGAAGTGACAGTGGCTGAATATGATTCTAACATACGTGTAGAAATCTGTAGAAATCTTTTACAGGATTATCCAAAGGATTATAAGGGAGTTGTACCAGATACACCATATACAGATTTGATCCTCTTTGATATCAAGAACTGGCGCGCAGTCTTACGATTCCTAGAAGTGATACAACATCCACTCTTCACCATCTTGCGAGCATAAAAAAAAACGTCTTTGCAGACAAGGAGACAGCTCATAGTTCATCTGACTGTTGAACGAGATGGAAGACTTTTTAACGGAATATAAACCCATTACGCATGGGTTCTCATATCTGAGAAACGAATATGATGACATTGTGCTAAGACATTTTGGACAGTATCTCGTCCTATCACTTGATGACCAATCCGTGTTGAAAGACCATCTAGAGAAGTTCAGGATACCTGGCTTTCTCCTGGCAGTCTCAAATGAATTAGAAGTGCGTGTGACTGAGAACTGCTTAGACGTGTTTATACAATTTCGCCAATATGACGAGCTTACAGAAAACTATGACTACATCACCCTCAACACAGTGGAATGGAACGCGTTGTTACAAGCATTGGATTGGAAAGAACCTAACGCTTGAATTCAAAGAAACAGAAATATGGCTTACACGAGGCATCAAATCCATTGAGCTGACACAACCTATGCGTGTGATGGACATTGACTTAGAAGAAGGATATGAACTGAAACTGTCTGAACATGTAACTGTGAAAGTGATAAAGTTTGGTGATGTGTATTATGTGAGCTTTCATAGCATTTACAAACATGAATGTAATGTCTATGATACCTATATCAATTTAGATTCTAATGAATGGTATTCATTGATGAATGTATTGAAAAATGAATGTGTTTGTAAATAAAAAGTTTGTAAATAGTGTAAATAGACTTTGTAGTTAAGAGTTTGTAGTTAAGAATTTTGTAAATAGTGTAAATAGTGTAAATAGCGTTTGTAGTTAAGAGTTTGTAAATAGTGTTTGTAAACTTTGTAAATAGTGTTTGTAAATAGTGTTTGTAGTTAAGAATTTGTAAATAAACGTATGTACAACACAATAAACAAGACAGTTGTTTGAAAACTTGGTTTGTTTTATTTAACAACAACAACTTAACTAATATAACAACAACAACAACTTAACTAATATAACAACAACAACAACTTAACTAATATAACAACAACAACAACTTAACTAATATAACAACAACAACTTAACTAATATAACAACAACAACATTAATAAAACAATGGTTTATAATGTCTATATACAAAATCCTTTACAATAAAATCACCATCCTTTCTTTTTAATATATTCACAATATCAAACATACTCTGACCTCGAGCTCTATGCAATATATAATATACACAATAAAAACCACATGACGATGATATTGGCGTTTGTAATGATATAGAATTATACATATAGTCATTTCTTAAAAACATGTCTAAACGATCATCGAGAGGGAACAGTCCATAAGAGTCAAAATATTCCACAGGGTCTTTATCATAATACACTGCCACCCAATGTTCTCCTGGTTCATCTTGATCGTCTGTGTTGATCACATAGGCGCCGCGTTGTAAAGACGGTAACTGGTCCATGGCAAACACGCCTTGAAACAAGTCTTTGGTCATGACATCATGACTCAATATGGCATCAATCTGCTTCGTGTTCATGACTGGTAGTCGAATTGGATGCTGCGATTGGCACTGATCTCAATAATGTTGTCAAATTCAGCATAGACAATGACATTGATTGTAGGTTGCAAAGCCCTAGCAAAGTTCATTTCTAGCCGCAAATTCCCATGCTTGATCAGGGGGAAATGATCATCACCATCATAATCCGGTGTTAAGTCAAACGAAAATAAAGCATAACCTCTAGGCCAATCTTCCCGTTTTATAATGGAACTTTTCTCACCATTCAACCGATCAAACGATTTGTAAAGCGTTTCAAAAGCGTTCAGGTATTTGTTCTGTGTAATGTCAAGCTTGAGAGGTTTGGATAGAACTGGTTCACCATCCGTGTACAGTTGCATATAGTCCAGATTAAAATGATCAAAATTGTATGGATTCCTCAATACTGATCCACCAAAAGCTTCATTATGAACCAGACCAATGACAATACGATTTGGTAATTGACCCAAAAAGATGTTATCTTTCACAAAAGACTGAAATCCTGCTGGAATGGCCAAGACTTTACATTCTTTTCTAGTGATGATGATCTTGGCAGGACTTTTCATCAATGCATCTGCATGTCCTAACTGAATACCTGGACTCACCCTCACTTTGCGAATGGTTAAAAATGCCTCTTTCACTTCTACCTTATAGGTATTATTTACAGCCATCAATACATAGTCATCTTTTTGTCTATGGAAACGCAATTTCAAACTGATGCCATTCGGAAGATAACGATCCTGCTCAAACAAATCTATCCTTAAACCACCTGCGAGCATAACATCACGGCTAAGACGAGTATGCAAATAACGATGATGTAAGCCATTATTGCCTTGCTCAGCCAAGTCACCACCGTCGGCATTGACATGAAACCCGGATACATATTGTTCATGATTAGGTCTTTTCACCTCATGACTATTCATTGACCCAGCAGTATCCTTGTACATGAGACGCATAGAGCGCTCAGAATGCAGACTTTCTTCCGAATCATGGATGAGATGAGAGATAATGCTGGTATAACCATGAGTATTGTTGCTATGCGAAACCAAACGATCATTCAGAAACAATTCAATATTAGACCATAACCCATTAAACACATCATTGATGCAAGAGACATTATCATCTGCGCCACACGCTGTTCCATCAGCCTTTAGAATGCGACATACAATATGAAGTTTGCTGTTCTTTAAATCCAGATATTCTTCTGTACTCGCAGGAATGTAGAATTCTATTGGAGCGCCTTCTCTAATGCTTGTAAGTGGTTGATAGTCAACATTATAACTTTTCTCTACAGCAGTTTGCGTTGGTGGTACGTGAAACCATTCCAATGGAGAAAGACTACATTCACACGAATGATTATGAATGAGAGACATGATTTCAAAAAATATCTTTGCGATATTTTGATGTTATCCGTCTGGCTGTTTTTCGTCTTCTGGCACGTTTCGTTGGTTGCATACGCTTTTGTTCACCAAACACACGTTCTGCTACTCGACCCGTCACATCTTTCGCGACATTCTTTGCAGCCTTCTTAAGATGTGGCGCAACGATCTTAGCCCCAGCCTTAAGTAGTGGAATAGCTTTGCGAGCCAATGATCCCAGTATGGAACCAATACCATCGCCATATTGGATTCGCGCTCCTTTGAATCCTGGTAATTCCCCGCCCACTTGACGAAGAAAATGGTTGCGATATGCAGACGGATCGTGTGTATAAGCTTTCATATTGCTTTTGGTCGAAAATGAAGTTTACAGATCACCTTTCCAGTTTGAAATGGAACATTATAGCCTGTGTCGTCCTTAATATTCATTTCTATCACGTCAAATTTGGACGTGTTTACAGGAACATAATGCGGTTCGCCGTACGTTTTCATGATAATGTCGCCATCATGGCCTTGTATGCCAACAGAACGTAGCAAAGGCACATAATAATCACCAACAACTTGTGGTTCACAAATGCTACAATACACATACAGTGTATAAAACCCCTGTTTCACATCCGCTTTATGTTCAGCTGTACATGTTTCAGTATACCATTGATCTGGGATAAATCCTAAAATCTCAGCCAATCCAGTGGAAAAAGACACTTCATAACCATAATCGAGAAATAGAAACACACGTCGTCTAATTTTATCATACTTTAGTCGAATAGCTTCTGTAAGTTTCAGAGCATTAGTCGCTTCTTCATTGACTGCCTCACATAGTTCTTGTATGGTTCTATAGTACCCATAAGGAATATCGAGAGTGCTAAGAATAGGATCATCGAATAGTTCTTGTCGATACTGAATAGAATAGTCCATGCCCTGTCTCATCGTTGTCCATGTATGTGGATATTGAATTTCAGCTAAAGCCACTTCATATTTTCCATTCAGATAGATGGTTCGAGGCATACGAATTTGATAATTCGAAGCCTTGTTGTTGGGATAATAGGTCATACTCGCATTGCTAGGCAAAGTAATGTAAAAGCTTGTCGACTCCATGATGGATGGGAACTAAATGGTATAGGTGCGTTGACGTTGTCTATATACTTCACGATAGCGCGCGCCATTCGACCAAGTATGCCAAATCTCATCCCCATTCACATGGTCTTTTATTTCTCCTTCACAACACGCGCTTGTACATCTGATCTTCACAGGAATAGTTGGTTTATCTTCTTGGCAACAACAACATAGCTCTTTCAGCCATGTTAAAAATTTTCCCATCCTTCAGGAAACTGTCTTTGTTGACGTTGTTTCATTTCTGTTGTAATGTCGTCACGAGTGGTCTTTTTACTAAACATTGTTTTTGGAATATTCGCATCTACAATTTCCTGGATAAATGGATGCCAACCATGTGGTGGTTTGACTCGTTCTTTTCTTCTTGTCGCCACCAATGCTTCTTTCATCAAATCAACCATGTTGGAATTTGCTATAATATCGCCCGTTTTCAACACAAGTTCATTCTTCTCTGACCATGTTGTACCATATTTCTTCAGTTCGGCTAAAAGTTGTGTTATTTTTCCATGATAGATAGGTTGAAAATGACTTAACACTAGCTTTTCTGGCTTTTCAGGTGGTGATGATGATGATGAGGGCTTTTGCTGTCTAGACTGACTTGTTCGTAAATGACGGCCAAGAAGTTGAGACATTTCAATAACCTTTTCACGCGTTCGTTTCCCACGTAAAAGTTTATTCACTTTCGTTTTGATTTCACCATGTTTTCCCTTCTTTTCTAGCAACATTTTATATTCATATTCAGGAATGAGGACCATTTTCATCGTATGTTTCATTTTAACAGCAGTTTGGCTAACAAGGGCAATGCCAATCTAGCAATAACTCCAATGAATCCTCCTTTCTGATTAATCAACTTCTTTTTTCGTCGAAGGGATATCTTCTTATCTGCTAGAGTACGAAGCGTATGACGTTCACGTTTAAATTCCTTAAACCGTTTTGAGCTTAAGGGTAAATGTCCTTGCAATATATTCAAACAAATTTCAAACAAGCTTGTTAATTCCTCCTTTGTAGCTTGCTGTAGCAAGGATTTACGTCGTTTAGGCCCACTGCGTGCAAGCAAATGAAGAAACGGCTGGTTCGCTCGAATACGTTTAGACATCTTGACTGCGAATGGTTAAATGACTTGGTTCTTGTTCATACACTGCTTTATCAATATATACATAATGTGTATCTTTTGGTAAAATGCCTGTACGAATACGTAGTTGATCATTTGTCTTTGGTTTTAAATCAATGAATAAATAACCATGAGGTTTGCTAGTAGCATCTTGATAGGCTTCTATGAGAAATTGAGATCTTCTAGGATACATTTGCCGCGCCAATGTACTAATTTGTTGACTGTCTCTCGGATTTTTAAACAGAATGATATAATGTGTATTCAAACTAATATTTCGCATCTCTTTCCCATGATGGAATAAATTATGCACAATAAAAATAATGCTTAGATTTTGATGACTGCTGCCAACACTAAAGAGACGTGTCATACGCTCATCACTATGGCATTTCGTCATTAAGTCATCAATGATAAGTAAGTTTGGTTTCTTCGGGTTAAAACGCTCTTCAATGTCATCTGGAATGCCTTGGTAAAATTCCACGCCTTTCATTCCCTTGTACAAAGGCTGATCTGCTGCATAGAGCCATAAAATGCTTTTTGGAGAGGGTTTAATCAACTTTTGTTCTAGAATTTCCTTCACCAGAGACGTTTTGCCACTGCCTGTAGGTCCAGAGACTAAACATGTAAATGGATGCTTCATTGTTGAATGTCTGTTTCTTTCACCCAACTGTTAAACTTGTTTGGCCAACCTAACCACTTGACAAATAATTCTTTCACACCTCCTCCTCGTCTTTTACGTGTTTTCAAGACTTTTTCAATTCTATAAATAGATTCAATATCTTTGGTCACTTTCTGCAGTTCTTCTTCATAGAAATGACCATCAATATCTTCGTCTAAAAAGTCTTTCACACGATATAAATGTATTCCTTGCTTCTTACAACGATGTGTGACAATGAAGACTTCTTGCGTCCATTTGATGTGATAATCCCGTTGAAACACATATTTAATATGAGAAATGCGAACATGATCACCAATGTTAAATTTGTACTTCTTCTTCTTCTTCTTAGGTTTCAATTTCAGTTTGTCGACATACATATACTTCCACACTTTTGATTCGTTGTCTTTACGAATCTCGGCTGGAGCATATTTATTAGGAAGAGAACCATGAGGTCTATGGTTGTAATTGTACACCAAGTCTGGAAGAATGTCTAAATAACGGTAAGTTTGATTATGTAGAAAATACCGATACATCATTCCCTTTAGAGTACGAATGACTCTTTCAGCAAAGTTGGCTTTGGTTTCATTCTTTGTGGTATAAGCATGAATGCCTTCTTTCTTCAAAAATGCTTTTACCCATCTGTTTTTAAATTCTGTTCCTTTATCAGACCTTAGAGTTCGCGGTCTTCGTCGTGTGTCATGAAAAATCTTTTGGAAAGCTTGTATGACGCTGGTATGTGATTTATTAGGTATTGGCTGTACCCAGACATATTTGGAAAACACATCAATGACAATGAGTAAAAAGCGTATGTCATCATTATAGGGAGCTATGTTTCCCATATCAGCCAAATCAATATCCCACATGTCATCAATACCACGTGTAATGACACGTTGTCTTTTGAACCTGTATTTGACAGGTTGGAGTAAACTAAAAGCATCTTGATCCTGCAACCATTTCTTCACTTGTGACTGTGTGACTGGTTGATTATGTTTTCGTAAGATGTGATACAGTTTGTAAGGACCAGCAAATGCTCCAGGCTGTCCAGGTTTGAAGTAAATATCAGTCAAGTAGTCTTTCCACGTCGACATGGTCACACCGAATGAAAACCACCTTCTCAACAGAACAGCTTTTATTTTATAACTCAACCAACATCACTTAACTAACATGCATTTATAACTTAACTAACAAGTTTTTTACAAATCAAGTATAGATACAATGGTATGAATAACTGGAGACCATTGGTCTTCAATGAACACTAACCAATGACTGAGTTCATCCAATGTAATAGCATCTACACCATATTTCTCACAACGTTGATTTGCATTCTCTAACACTTTATCTAAATGCATGTAATATTTAGCTTCATTCCAATATGTATAAACAGATGCAAAATGACAAGTATGTTCTTGACACTCTTCATGTTGACAAGCAGGACAGACTAAATATGCAAACTTTTTTACAGCGGATAACATTTCTTCACAATAAGCTTTTTGCACAATATATTGTCTCAGTGTCATGTCCGCCATTGTGCAGTCTTGAATCAATGCAACACAAGTTAAACATACTTCAAATTTACATGTCCACACGTCTGCACACCATGACGGTTGGCAAGCAAATGAAAAAGTCTCTAACCCTCACACAACATTTCTAACAACTTTCCCATAATATTCTGACCAGGATATTCAGATGACACTTGTTTCACACCAGCTCCCCACCAATGATCATACGTTGCTTCAACTAAAGTTTTGTCTTTACATTCTTTCAACTTGTTGCGAAACAATACACACTGATCCAGTTTGACTTGTAAAACATCTTGCATTTTGCTTCTCTTCACTGTATGCCATAAAGGACATGGTTTTATCCCTTTAGCAATACGTTTCGCTTCATATCCATTTCTGGATGACACAATGGCTGAAGCAATATCTGGACGGTGATGAAACACTGCTTTCTCATATTGATACAAAGCTTCACTTGAGTTGAACACATGTCCATACTTTTCAAGTCGTGTTGGAAACATATTTGAAAGAACGTCCTTGTGACCGCTGAATAGTACAAGATTCTCCATGTTGACTTTGCTTCTTTATTCTGACATGTCGGTTTCTTCCTGTAATAAAATATCTTTTAATATATTTGCTGCCTCTTCTATCATATTCTTTCTTTGTTTACGTTGAAACCACTCACATAAAACTAAATTTGCTAGTAAGAAAAACATGGTTATGTCTTTGAGAAACAATTCACTATGTTGTCATAAACATGATTAAAAAAGGTTTTATATAACTTACCTGATAAAGCTGCTCGGTTTCCTCTGCTTCTTTACAACAATCTCTCAAATGATCAACCACGGTGAAATATACTTCCACATCAGTGCGAGCAGAATAAAGTGCAGCATCAAAGTCAAAGTCAGGATCTTCTTCTATTCCAGTTTTATGACATTCTCCAAGAAATCTTGAATGCAGTTCAATCACATCAAGACTATGATGTACAACATCCCAAAAAGCATCCAAATGATAAAGTTGATAGTCTGGAGTGCCACAGCAAGCAAGTTTAGCAATCATCAAGTCAATATAAGCATTTTTAAAACATGCGTCCATCTTGTTTCAGTGTCTTGTGGGCTTTTACTTTGCTTCACTGACTTTAAGTACTCCACACTTGTCGCAGAAGTTGCTTGGTTCACACAACTTGCAATTATACTTGTGGCAGTGGCAATGATAATCCTCCACATATCCACAAGCACCGCAATAGTCACAGGTAAGTCCAAGTTGATTTTGTACGTTCATGTTCTCCAACTGAACTTCAGCCAGCCTTTTCTTGGATAGCTTTGACACCTTCATCCGACCATCCTTTTGCAGCTTGATGATCGTTTTCTTGTCATGACATTCCTCACATGGTGATAGGGCTGAGTTGATGTTGTCCATCTCCTGAAGCAGTGTCTCCCATTCACCATCATTCATGTTGATGTGATGTGTGTATTCTTTCCCTTCAAACCGTGACGTGCGCACAAAACTCACATAGCGCATATCCAAGTATGAAATGACTTCAAGCCACTTCGTTTGCGTTAAGTATAGTTTGAAGCCAATGTCGCGTAAATTTTTCAAGCTTTGGCATACAATCTTCCACAAAGATGGTGAATAAGCACACCATCTCTCTCCACGTGTGATGCGTAGAAATGGCCCATATTCTCCATACTCCACAGTAATGGTTAAGTTAGCACTAATTTTAAAGCTGCTGCTGCGCTGCGTTGCGTTGCTTGTCTTGTTCTCCATGGCTGCTACAATGTACTGATGATGCACTCCCTCCAACTGTCTGCTGAGAAATGACTTCACTCTGCTGAGTTCACTCCCTTTTATACCCAACTATCTGCTGAGTCAGCAAAGAACTTGCAAAGTTTTGAATTCACTTCAACTCGTCCATGGTTGAATCGGACAAGCTCTGATACATTCGTCTTCAATGGAACATCATCATCATAATGTAAAATGATTCTTGCAGCTACAACTAACATGAGCTCAACTGCCCAAATTGTATTCACGTTGATAAACGCTGAATCAATGTCGTAAGTTAACGGTAAATGTAGATCTTCACATTCACGTAGAAACGAGCGGACGAAACGATCTCTTGGAATGGTCTTTCCAACAGCTTCCCAATGCTGATGTAAATTCTTCACTTGCAGCATCCAATCCGATTCAAAAGCAGGAAGCTTTGAAAACACATAGTCAGCATAATTCACTTTGAAGACGTCATCCATGGTCTCTACACATCTGTGAAAAAGTAAGGCCGACATTGTCAAGTCTTTTCTCGTCACACAATATCCACTTGTTGACTTGTTGACAGAATGTATTACTAGTTGACTAGTTGACATGTTTCACTCATGCTTTTATACTACTTCCATGTAATCAAAATATGGTGTGTAACTTTGTTAAAAAATTGCTGACTCAGCAGAATTTTACTTGTGTATATGAATGTCTCACTTACAGTTGTCGAGTTGTACAGCTGCACTGCTACACAGCAGAGACATCTAGCGGTGAAGTTAACTGACGGTGAAGTTAAATGGTCTGCCAAATGGTATTCATCCGCGAAGAAGCACTGTAATGGCGGTAAAAATGCATACAGCCAGCTGTGCAAATAGCCTATGACTACTTTATAACAAAACTTTACATAAAACTGAATCAAATGGTGAAATTTTCATATAAATCGACCAAGTATAACGAAAGGTATTGTTTTACAAAGTTTCAATTAAGCAAATAACCAAAGTTTGTTTACAAAGTTTGTTTACAAAGTTCACTTTTTATTTATAAAGTTTCAATAAACACTTACCGAAATAGTTGTCACTGGATGCCATCCCTTGATCTGATGTGATCCAATTGTAGTTCTACAAATTGTACTTCCTTGCTCCACTCACCGAAATGACTGTCACTGCTGTATGCTCATCCCTTATATACCCCTCTGATGGAACTGAAGCTGACTTGACAGAATGTTGCTCGCCTAGGGTGGGGGGGGGGGGGGTCGAAAAAATGAAAAATGTTCAGAATCGTCTGAAACGGATAAATATGCAAAAATCACAATTTCGAGGGGGGGGGGTCGAAAAAATGAAAAATGTTCAGAATCGTCTGAAACGGATAAATCTGCAAAAATCACAATTTCGAGGGGGGGGGGGTCGAAAAAATGAAAAATGTTCAGAATCGTCTGAAACGGATAAATATGCAAAAATCACAATTTCGAGGGGGGGGGGGTCGAAAAAATGAAAAATGTTCAGAATCGTCTGAAACGGATAAATATGTAAAAATCACAATTTCGAGGGGGGGGGGGGTCGAAAAATGAAAAATGTTCAGAATCGTCTGAAACGGATAAATATGCAAAAATCACAATTTCGAGGGGGGGGGGGTCGAAAAAATGAAAAATGTTCAGAATCGTCTGAAACGGATAAATATGTAAAAATCACAATTTCGAGGGGGGGGGGTCTGTTGCCATGGTTACACTGATTGACAGGTCGGGTTCATTGGCTTCATGTTGATTGACTCGGCCAAACCACTTTCGCTCCAGACAGCATCATCTCAGTATGACGTCATGATGACGTCACACATGGTCGCGCCTATCCTAACGCTTATCATGACTTCCGGTCCAGACATGATGACGTCACTTCCGGTCCAGACATCATGATGTCACTTCCGGTCCAGACATGATGACGTCACTTCCACTCCAGACAGCACTTCCGGTCTAGACAGCACTTCCGGTCTAGACAGCACTTCCGGTCTAGACAGCACTTCCGGTCCAGACATGATGACGTCACTTCCAGACAGTATGACGTCATCAAGTGACCCAGAACCCCCATTTATACCCTACTGCACTCCCGTAAAAAGAAATGATAAGAAACCGCCAGCTTGCTCTAACCGCGTACAAAAATCACAAAGGCAATTCACAGGAAAACAATGGGCATGACTTCGAGATACTATGACGATGGCTTTGTGACGTAAAACGTTTTCCTTTGCATTGTGCAAGTTGCTATGTCACATGACAATACCATGAAAATTTTTTGGGCCAAATCTCGAATTTTTGGCTTTTTCCGTTATCTATGAATCGATATTGCTTGTTTGTGTTATAATGAGGATAGATCCTGGTGCAGTCGTGCTTTGTATGGGATTCGAGCACTTGTGGAAGGCCAACGAACTCACCGGTGCGCGGTTCATTCGCGGGCCTTCCACGCGTGCTCGAATCCAATACAAAGGACTCAGTCCCATGATTTATCCCAAAACTAAAGAATACAAATTGATTTTATCGCCGTTTCTTTTGAGTCAAGAATTGTTTCGAAAAGGCTGGAAACTGAATTCATCCTCCACTGATTGTTGTGTAATGTTGCATTACTTTGGTGTATGGTGACAGGCAATGTGGTTTACTCAGCTGTGACTGAGTCACCTGGGGCACTGCAACATACCTTGGTACTAATATGGCTATTTTGCAAGTGTCATATCTGAGCAGTAATGGTCTTTTCGCTTTCTTATTATTAACTGATTTAAAATACATAGATTTTCCAGAAAAAAATAGAGCTTACTGTTTGTCACGGATAATCATTATAAAGTTTTTTTCACAAACGGTAATCCATATAGATTATTTGGTGCCTCTTTTCGGTTTCACCTACTTTTGTATGTCGAATAAATGCTAACAAATATAAGAGGTTGATGTTAATTGTGTTATGTTTTCAATTTTCTCGTTTAATTTTAGACACGTTTCTGCTCCTGACATTTAATTTAGCAGAAAAGGTTTCGTGTCTTTTTATCACAACAAATCATTGCAATTTGCAAGAATATTACACGCTCAAATTTGTCAAATGACATTGATACCGCTTCTGTGCAGGATGCATAAATCTCAGATCTAATTTCAGAAGCACCAAACGACACACACATTTGAAAAGATTTTCCTAAAGCAAATAAAAAAACAGGGAAGATGTTATTGCACTTTTCTAAATACAAAATCCGAGTATCCGACAGAAACGTGATATATTTTATAATACTGTTGGTTTAAAATGTTTCAACTTTTTCTCATGTTTCTATGTTAAAATTAAGCGAGCGGGAGTTTTGATGCAATTTTAATGATAGACATCATTTACAGGCAACACATGAGTTCTGTTCTTGCGCCTAAAGTTTTTTTTGTGAATGACGTCAGTCTATGGCTAAACATAAAAATGAATAGATATAAATAAAGTAAAATACTTGTACAGCGCATGTCCATATTTTTAAAGGATGATATCACGGAAATGACTTTGAGTACAAAATACACAAATGATCCCACTGTTTTGACAGAAGAAAGTGTCTTTTTGTCTTCCTTGACTGGATGAGCCGATCTGTTAAGTTTGACGTGTAAAGTTTGGCATGTAGGAAACTAGAGCGTTGTCTCACCAGAACACTCATCACCACAGCATTTATGCACTGTTTTGTTACGTAGTTACTCTATTCATCCACTTTTGTCAGCACATGTCAACGCTGATTGACAGGCCTAATACAATGGTTCCAAAAATATCTAAGCAACAACGTAAGCAATAGGGGAGAGAATGTGGTGATTGGCTTTACATTGTCCCCAAAACTAGCCTTCGGTGTTTAAGGTCGAAATCACCCAACAAATGATAGTTGATTCCAGCATGTACCACAGACTTTGCAAAATTGTTTAAGTTCCAGCTGTTGTAACAGCTCTACTTCAAACATATTTCATTACATCAAAAACAATTCGCACATTATATAAAACAAGTGGCTAAATTAAACCGCTGTTGAGTTGAAATCTAAGAGACAAGATCTTAAGTCATGAGCCTTTTATCTGTTTATTTTCTAACATATTGATAAGATTGATTTTGACACGCGGTTAGTGTACATGTTTAAAATGTGTCAACTGTCCATAATCCTGAACAATCACATGCCATCAATTGTCTGCATATCAAGCGCATTTCTCGACTGACGATTGGCTCAGTTGGTGGAAGACCTTGGTCCCAGGTTCGAATCTGACCCGAGGTGGTAAGCGGTGGCGCTCGCTCCGATTGCCTTAGATGAGCGAATGCGGTGGGTTAGACCACCTATGACGGATCACAAAATTAACGTTCACTGAGTCTTTCGGTTCACAGAAGAGAAGTCATAATTCTGAACAAAAGATGTTGATGTTTTAATTACTCGTTGCTACTGGTTGTTTATTTGTTTGTTTGTTTGTTTTTTTTTTTGTTTTTTGTTTTGCTTGCAAGGAAATCAAAGCAACATGTATTACTTTGAAAGCCAAACTTATTCCTTGTTTGTTTGTCTGTCATTCTTTTCCTTTTATAGGATTAAAAACAATCACACGAATTTAAATTCTCTTTGCAAATATCGGTTGAAATAGCATATATTTACTTTGTGAGATTCAGGATGTGTTCTAGAAGGTTTCAATCGTATATCATATCTGTCAACTGACAGCTGAAATAAACTCGGGCACATAGCATGGTCTTTTTTGTATTTCCGGTGTTGCTGTTGTGTTGTTTTCCTTTTGAAAAAAAAACTTTTATCGTGATTTTGGATGTGTTTTCTGTTCAGTTTACATACTGGCCTGATTTGCACTTTTGTCGTGAAAACAATTTTAGCCATGGTAGAAGAATTTTTTTATTGTCGATTGTAAGGAACAATGGGGGAACAGTTACATAAGGGCCTGTTTCTTTAGTTCTTTGTCAGACACAAACAATGATTTCAATACAAAAAAATGAGTCTGTCTTAAGGTTTACGTATTTTAAATAGGTGTACAAAGTACATTTTTAAATATTGTAAAAATGTGTACCCCTACGAAGTCCGCCAAGCCGTGAGGATTGTGGGAAGAAGGGAATACCTAGTCTTGAGGACAGTGGGAGGAGGGGGAGGGCTAGCCGTGAGGATTGTGGGAGGAGGGGAGGGCTAGTCGTGAGGATTGTGGGAGGAGGGGAGGACTAGCCGTGAGGATTCCTTGAGGAGGGGGAGGGCCAACCGTGAGGATTGTGGGAGGATGGGGTGAGCTAGCCGTGAGGAATGGGGAAGGGAGGGGGAGGGCTAGCCATGAGGATGGTATCAGGAGTGGAGGACTAGCCGCGAGGGTTGTCGGAGGAGAAGGAGGGCTAGATGTGAGGGATGTCGCAGAAGGGGGAGCACTACCCTGATGATTAAGGAAGGAGGGGGGGGGGGGCTAGCCGTGAGGATTGTGGGAAGAGATTAGGGCTAGATGTGAGAAGAGTTGGAGGAGGGGGAGGGCTAGGAGTGAGGATTGTGAAAGGAGCGGGAGGGCTGGCCGTGAGCATTATCGGAGGAGGAGGAGGACTAGATGTGAGGGTTGTAAGAGGAGGGGGGGGGGGGACTAGCTGTGAGGATTGTGGGAGGATGGGGAGTGCTAGCTGTGAGGGCTGTGGCAGGAGGTGGAGAGCTGCACTTTTTTTTACTGCTATAATTGTAAAAAAATCTGAACTATTTTGTTGTCATATCACAAATTTGCTTGCTCTTATAAGAAGTTGATTTGGTTTACTGTTTTATTCAATTTTTGATATCACGTGTTCTTTTATTGATTGACATTCCTAATTACAATATTGACAACCGTTATTGAAATAATAATATCTGTGGAACTAGATTTGACACCGCTTTAGTTTTATTTTCAGACTTTGATGAGTAGTTATTTAATTGAAAACAGGAATAATATATTCGAAAATACTTATTTATGAAATCACAAACAAACGAAAGAAAGTGGAAAGGCTACTTCGATCATTTTTACATTTTCGCAAGATTTTTTTTTTTCATGATTTTGCGATTCGGTTGAGATGGTTTTCTTTATTGCTGTTCTTTCCGAATAAGCATACATTTGTATGTATGAAGGCATTATATGTATTTATGACCTGCAATAACACATTAAATGTGCCCTGCTTGAAAGCTAAGCAAAGAACATTAAACCATTGTTTCCTTGTCAAGAGTTTAGCCTAGAGACAAAGAAAGAGAGAGAAGAAATATCTCATTTTACGAACCTTTTTTAAAGGTTTGCAATCCTGCAGTATGTCTAAATCTAACCCCTCCCCCCCCCCCTCCTTTTTTATCATTCGACTGCTATTACAAGGAGAGCATGCTCTATTTCTGAAAAGAAAATCCGAATATTTTCACCATTCAGACCTATATAAATTAGGTAGAAAGGTGGGGGTGGGGGGGGGGGGCGCGGGGGGGGGGGGGGTCATACCCGACAAGTTTGAACACGTAGTTTAAGGGTGGCTCAAAGATGTACATATCTATTTATTCCGGAAATTATTTCAAGGTAAAAAAAAACCTGCACAATAAAAAAATATCAGAATCTTTGTAAAACATTTATATTAAAAACGTAATAACATTGAAAGTTTTGAAATCCATGATATCAGAAAATTAATTCTATGTATTTAAAATAAATAAAATTTTATCACGAATCCAAATTCATCATTGTTCTCTGACATACGGATCGTAAAAAAAGGAAATAAAAAATACATTTTACACACCCTCATTTTTCCATGATGTTGCGAAAAAGAAGAAAAGCGATTACAATGGATATTCTATAAGATCTTTGAGTAATGTATTTGAAAGTCTGGGCTATTTAAAGTTGCTTGTGCAGAGAAAGTTGTCCGTGTGTTATTATTCACTATAATTTTTAGGCAGAGGGTCGGGGGGGATAGGGGTTGAGGGGGTGGACAGATTAATTCATTTTATTAACTCACGGGATTTTTTTCACACTTTGACATGGCGCCCAAATATTGCTCCAAAACTTTCGTGTAATTAGTGAACAACGCTCTGGACAAGCTTCACTGTATATATATGTTCATAAGTCAACAGTGTGCTACACGAATATGCACCTCTCTTGTATTTTCAGCCTAATTGGGTTTTGAAGACACTCAAGTTGACATTCAAAATCAGACGCGGTTCTGTGTTTTTTTTTTTCAGCTAAAAAAGTCCTGAGTTAGGGAACCACTTTCGAGTTGTGTTTGAAGATTAACATAAATGCACTTAGAACTTGCAAAAAAAATAGCACAAAATAATAGCTGCACATATATATCTTTTCTTTGGGGATAATAAGTTTAGAGATACGTCTTGAGGGACAGACAGCACAACAGATGTTTGTAATATAACAATTGCTAATTGAGATTACTTGATGTAATTTTCTAAGCAGTCATTTAATGGGTCAGGGTACTTAATATGTGATATGTAGATCTTCAATTCGCGTAAATAGCTTCATTAAATAAATACAGTTAAGTGACGTACACTTGGGGGGGTAGGAGATTTATGTATTGTAGTGCATATAAAGTTCATGAGAACGCACTCACTGATTATGTATGTCGTTGGGATTATCAGCGGAAGCAGACTGCAAAGTGAGAAGGGTTTATGCTTAAGGTTTTGCAATTTAATCCATAACAATGTACGATGATTAACAATGTGAACAGAGGTTTTATTATATATATTAGCTATAGGTTTGAGAAACGCAAGGTCAGTACATTTCTGTAGCAAAACTCGCCCTGGCTTGGAATAACTCCTCAGCTTGTTTTTTACGAGGCATAATCAAACGGACCAATTGCACAACATGCTTAAAAATAGAAACCTTTGCAAATAAGCACCAGTGAAAAAGAGCCTGCGAGTTCAGAAAGTCTCTGGTGTCAATTAACAGCGGAATTTTGGCCAAGACTGATAAAAAGACAACGCGAAAAAATATCGACAGTTACATTTTATGAATCATTAGAAAATGTCGTACAACTACTTTCATCATTCAGTGTTGAACAATGAAATTAAACGCACAGAAATAACAGAGGATTAACCGAAGCTCAAGAAGTTGGATATTTTCATACGATGGGGATGTAAAGACCACGGCAAGAGTTCCCTGCGTCGCGTGCGGATAGGCAACAACCGTTATTTTATGTAGTATTATGTGTTTGATCTATGGTCTTCGATAGAGGATGAAACTGGCAAAAATAAGGTATTTTTTTTCTTTTTTGAAATATTCGAGCCCTAAATTAAGAGTGACCCTGGTGGTCGTGCCTATTTCACCAGGACCAAAGCCCAAAGACCACAACAAAAGCTTTACTAATCTATTCTCTTCTTTCGGTATTTCATTGTTACGATCAAGTACCTGCAGTACAAAATATTTGTGAGTTTTTCCTGTAGTACTTTTCCCTGTATATAACCAGAGAGGTAGAGAAATAACTGGAACATGTCCAGCATCAGCAGCTATACATCTGCAACCCCCCCTCTCCGTGCCTCCCTCTCCCACCCACCATCACTATGTAGTCATCTCGAAAGTACTAGAAAATTTCGATATTGTTTGCCAATAACCCGGCAAAGTATCGAATAACAATTATGCTGTGGATTTAAGTTTTTCTTGGCTCCCTGACTCCTCATATTTCCAATTTACTACTTGTGTTAAGAAACAATCAAGAGGTTAGTATCAGAATTATAACACCCCATATGAAAGTCATGATTATGTCAAGTGAAATAAATTTGCTTTGAATTGACTTCTTTTTATCTATGTTGTGATGTACTATTATACAAAAAAAATGCTAGATGACAAAACAGCCCGCTGTCCTAGCATTTACGAGTTTCATATTTATGGTTATAAAACGCCCCGCATTCTCCCCTCCCCGCCCCCCCCAAACAAAAAAAAATACGTCACTGAAACACACTGGTGTGCGACAATGCAACATGCCGAGGTGGCAATTAGTAGACATTAATTCATACGATGTCATGTCATTAGTTAATTATAATTCGAGTGTGCTTGCTGTGACGTAATGTATGTGTCCTCATTTTTGTAGGTCGTAACAAAACAATGAGGTTAGTCAGAAACTTATGAAACACGAAGTTAATTGACGCCCGCGAGAAGAGGCCTTTCGTGAAATATGCGTGTTAGGGAAGGAGGGGGTGGGGGTGGGGGGGGGGGGTTGGGTTGTAAACACCTCGTACTTGTTGAATATCTCACACTTATGTAAAACACCATTTTACACACTGCAGTTATCGTAAGTTGTCACTCGGTCATTGCTGTCATTTGTTCTTCTTTTCTTTATTGCTATTTTTTGCTACAAATTACATATTTAACACACAGAAAGTTCATTTCCCATACTTCTCGTACAGTAAATTAATACTTCTCTTTTTGCTATTTATTAATGTTAGTAAATCATGCAGTGAAAGTTCTAGATGTTCGTCTAATATCATTGGGCACAAATGTATTTTTTGGCTTCTGAATAGAAATTAAAAATAAATAAATAACAACGTAAGACGATATATTTGGAAGGTGTTTGTTTGCGCGCGGGTTTGGGTGAACGTGGGCTTGTTTGATCCCCGAGAATTAAAGTAACAATTAAAAAAAAAACTTCGTCTTAACACATAAAACGTAAGATATATCGTCTGTTTTTAAATCCTAACTTGAATAAAGTCCTGCAGTTTCTGTTTACAAAATATCTGTAGTAATGTCAACGTTAAATATACAGTTCCGCGTTGATATATTTTGAATTAGCATCATAATTATACACAGTCAGTATTGACTGATGTGTCAGTTTTAGTCTCCTGCACCCAAACAACAGTCTTGAGGGGGTGGCGGGTGGGGGGGGGGGGGTACTCCAGTGCAGATGGTCGCTATGCGTGTCCATGGCATTTTAAAACGACACCTTACCGCGGAGTGCTAAGCTGGAAAAACAAGCCCTTTTCTGGTCAAAAGTGCACATCCTTGTAAATTTCACCAAATTATGTAGTTATGAGTGCGAATGCAGCTAGAACGCTGGTTACTGAAATCATAGGACAAAAACTAGACAGTTACTGACACTGAGAAATGTGTGCGTGCATTTTTTCGATTCCCCTTTGTTTGTCGTAGAGCGCAGTTCTGAAAAAAGAAACGCTGTTTGTGGAAAAAACGGAGTACTGAATGAAAATCGACTCCCTTTTAAAACAGAATTGCCACTTCGCGCGGACCGGGTTCGGCCTAAAAATTAGCCCTCTTTTCCATTCTTTTTGGGACACGCATGGTGAGACATATTCCAACAAGTAACCCCCCCCCCGCCACCCCCCTCCCTATATCCGGGCCAACAATGAACTAATACAGCAAGACATGCATGAAACACTATTTTAAAAAAGCTTCCTGTGTAGTGATACAAGTGGTTCAGCCAGGAATATATTTTGTTCAAAGGCCCCCTTCACATCTACATACTTTCATGAGAGTTACGTATTAATATACCTTATCTTAAGCTTTAAGTTTGCTTGTTTTATCGGTTGTTAGACTAAGAATCCTGATTTATGGGAATGAGAGAAAATTACAATTGACTTAACAGTGTCAAGGCCGACATCAGCCGACTTCGGAATTTTGACCATTCAATTCGAATTTTAGATTGATGTGTTAAAAATGCACAGTGTGTATCTCTAGCAATTTTAACATGCATCGAACAAGAAGTTCAAACAACTGCGTTGGTTCATTATAATTTAGCAAATACTTTCTGAACAAAGTTGTGACTTTACTGGTCTTTCTTTTATATCCATGACAACGTATATTTGATAAGGCATTTTGTTTGTCTGTAGTATTTTTTCGGTTTTTCATTTCCTGTTCGAATGCCCTAAAACAAGAGCTCAAAGAAAGACGAATATCAATGCCCATATGGATATTTCATCAATAAAAGTAAACCTAATAATGCAATAACGATACTTTGCAAAATCAACATTTAAACCGGAGGTGAGAAAACAAATAGAAATTTTAAAAACATTCGCATTAATAACACTGTCCTTTAATATCAAATGCAATGCAAATCACCGTTTCTACCTTATGCCTTCATGTCACTTCTCGGAATAGAAATTTACTAACAAGCTGTGAACCGACATAGCGTTAGAGCTGTGACCTTTATATTCAGTTCAAGTCATCAAAAGTTTCAGACCGCTTTGGGCAAAATAAAACCTTACTACAAAGAAGGTTCGACACAAAATCCACTTCAGAATCGTCTCATTCACTTTTGCTGGTACATGCAAATATTTTACATAATAGATAAACACAAAATAACCACAGAAACATGCTTTCCATATTTTCCCAAGAAACAGAAAGCAAAACGAAAACTTTCCACTAAATGAAGTTAACCAACTAGACCAATATCGCTAAAGAGTAGCAAAATCGCCATAATGAAGGCTTTAAAACATGGAGTAATTCCACTTAAAACCTGTCACCTGACCATTTGCATGAAAACATTTTTGGAAAAAAATCGAACAAATATTTTTAAGCTTGATATTGACTATCCTGTTGCAAATTTTCACGAATTAGTAGCAAGAGACAGCTTTTTAGTAAAGGAAATTTTAAATAAAATAATAAAATAATAGTGGACCCACCCCGTTACCAACTTGATTGGGAAATCTATCCACAAAACTTTATTGCACTCTGATGAAAACTTTTGGAGAAATAGCATTTGTTCAAAATAGCGCACAAGCCGACGGAAAGACGAAGTATGTCATGCCTTGGATAAAGCCCATGTGGCCGAAGACCATCTGTGCTAAAACGTAACGGAATGTGTGGCAAACATACATTAATTTTCAATCGAAAGCACAATATAGCCTTTGTTCATACCAATGATTTATAGCTGCAGTTTGATTGACACAACGCTTGCAAAATACCATCCATATCTTTTCTCGCCCGTAAACTCATAGAATTGGACAACCCAAACTAAACTGGACTTGGTATTCCCCTCTGTGTATGTCCTACAGGTGGCGCCGCTAACGTCACTTTTCATCCTCACGCCCAAAACAAACAGACTGGTTGTGGAAAATTTTTCGTATATTGAGCTTAAACCAGGTTATCAAGATGATGATGGGAAAGTACATCGGGAGGAAGTTTCCAGTTGACTTCGAGAAGGTGTAGCTGGTAAAAGGGCCAGATCGGTCCGACGGTGCTCACGAAACAGGACTTTGATCGGAGTGATAAACGGTGATCGGTAAGTCTGGTTGTTTATGCTGTGGCGCCCTTTTTCGCCTTCTAGCATTTCACACGAACCGAAGACTCTGTGCAGTTCATTCGTTTTAGTATGATGTTGTTGGAGCTCGGGCCGCTTCGGAACGACGAGCCCTTGTGTACGCTTCGGCTACAGAGGCGCTTGCACACTTTGCTGGCCTGGAGAGCAGAACATGAGCGGTTACAACACTCTCAGGAGCCTAAAGGATCGCGTAGTGTGGCCTAGACTCGGTCGTTAGCCGTTTCTCATGTCTGAGTTCCGTTATTCTTAGAGATGTGACATTTACAGGAATTTGCACTTTTGAGGGGGAATGCGCCCGCAACCAAACTAAATTTTCTGCCAGTTGTGTTTGAGTCACGGACTGCCGACGGAGCTTTGCATTTTGTAGTATACCTCCTTGTACACGTACAGCCTTAACTAGATGTACCCAGGGCAGTGCAGTTGGAGAATTTAGTGTTTTGGGTGCGGGCGCTTTCCCACGCTTGTAAGCAGCAGGTGCGTGGGGCCCACGTTCTAGCGCGAAAGTGCCGACAACACATCGGGGGCCCCAAGGTAGGGCGCAGAGAGTTCTATGCTAGGGACCACCAACCTCGATGTTGTAAGCGCCACCTAGCAGAGCTACAAGAAACTAACAGTAGTTTCATTATATGTTACAGGGATGAGCATCCTGACATGGTAAAGAAGGAACACTGCGGCTACTAGGGCTTTAAGGACGATCCCCACAACTACCGTCAAGATTGTGCCGCCAGATTCGGCAAACCGGAGTGTAACGGCATGGTGAGGTGTGACATCTGCAGTAGAAAAACATTAATAGACAAAGACACAGGAAGCTGCATAATCGCGAAGTGAAACTTTTTTGGGGGCAGTATGTCAACAGGTACTCCAACACAGAAGTCGGAGCAACCAGAGGCCGGCATGCCACTAAGGAACGAAATTCCGTCAGCCCCCAACGATGGACATGTCGGACTTTGAAAACAATAGATCCCCAACGCATGAAGACTCACGCAGGGGGAAGTACACTACCAGCAAACGTGCCTCCCTCATCTCCATTGAGGATCTGGCGGAAAGTGAGACAACGATTACACCTCTCAGACTTCAGGACCCGAGGGAAACTAACTTGCCAGCCAATAATCTTTCCGCTTCGCACCCTCCGCAGACGTCGAGCGAAACACAGGCTCCATGCAAGGCGCTCCTGGCTAGTACTTTTATCATTACACCTAGGATCCACGAGGAGCAGTATTTGTCGGCACCGCAGTTGGATGTAGAGGCCGTTGTCAAGAAGGTGTTGCAGGAACAGGTATTGATATTCTAACAGTAGCTTGAGGCCGTGTACACACGCTCGACGGCTGCTTGCACAATTTCCAGACCGCCGGATGGGAATAAAAGTGTGGTAGCAACGCAGGTTACAACGGTCCCAATGAGCACTAACCAAAAGCGTATCTATAGGAGGCAGGAGTGACAGATGCGCCTTCACCCCATGTGGACCCTCAGCACTCCAGGGAAGCACATTAGGGGCCGATACAGGGGAGGGGCCCAAAGTACGTGATGACGAAGCAAAAACATCACGGCAGGATGAAAGGCGAAGCAGGGCCACAGAACGAAAGAGCGGCGAGTGCCATTCACGTAAGAAGTCGGGCCGTCAAGAATCGTCTTCCCCTAGGCACAGGTTCGCGAAGCCCCAGCAGGGACAAGCGCTCGCCTTGGCGTAAACTGTACCATGGTGCAAAAGGACAAGCGGGCTACATCTCTTCGAACTGTGACAGCGACAACACCTCAGACGGTTCCACCTGATCCCGTCAACCTATAAAGTCCACGAAGCGCAGATCGCGCTCGCGAGTAAGGTCTAAATTACGTCGCTGCCACACCCACAGTCGTGGGTCCCGCTAGCGACGATACAAGGACAACATGAGCAGATGGACAACCGATCAAGTGGAAACGTCGCCATCTTCGGTCCCGAAACTCAGTGAAATTCCATTCCGAGTTGTGATAGAGCTAGTACAAAAAATCTCGAGTGCAAAAGTTGGCAAGCCGCTACAGTAGTCCAAGTTGGGATCCAGATTGGAATGTGAGGGACCGCGAGAGACTGGGCCCGATTCCTGGCACTTCACAGAGGCGTGGGCATTCGAGACACAGTTAAACTGAAAGAGTCGGAGTTCCACGATGAAGATTCTAATTTCGGACGGGCCCTGGACTTTGGCAGAATGCACTTTTAGTCCAAGCTGAGTGTTACCAAAACAGCATAATGCTCTGCGACAGTGCAATCCCATTTGCCCCAAGTTAGGCCCGACTACAAGGTGTCCGCTGAGAGCAGAGATATAGTTCACTTCGAGGGCATCTCAGGGGCCAGCTTGAGAATACTATCGTTCAAAGAATACGTCAATCAAACGCTGGTCAACAATTTGACGAGTGACTAGTTAGTAAACTAGTGGCTTGCTTAGTCAAGTGCACCAGAGATTTGGTGAAGTTAGACACTCCTGTTAAATACGGTACAGCTACGCAGGAATAGCATTTTACAGCGGTACCGCCTGGCCTAGGACAAGTTTTTCCAACTGCGCCACGCTGCATATATGCAGGAATCTCAGCTGTTTTCCGATGACCTGTTAGCAGAGCAGAATGAAAGACATGTTCAGGATCTGCAAAACAGGTCCCTGTAGGGCAGATACACAACGGCCCCACCACGCCAGCACAAGTCGTATCGGGGGCGTTCCCGGGGACCCACAGTGCCGCCGTCCCAATCAGTGCCATCGCAGTCATCGAACTACGGGCAGCTCAGAAACCTCAGAGGCCTGGTGTTTTCCAGGGAGAGGCCAAGGCAAACACAGGTGACAATCAGTTGGGAGGCCCGAAGAGGGCCTTGAACAAGAACTCTCCGGAAATCTCAGCCGATCCTGGCGCTACGTTGTTCGAGTTAAAGGAAAGGATACTTGCCCGTAGCAGGAAGGCTCAGGCATTTTTGGCAACAATGGAAAATACTGGAGGCCCTAAACACAGACACACGCTGGCTGCGGCACGGGCACCCCCTACCGTTCAAAAATGTAAATGGTCAGATACCAAATCTAAATCTGACGCTGAAACCTCCGCCCGAGTTAGCAACCTCCTACAGACAAGGGTCAGACAAGGCGGTAACGCTTCGGGAAATGGTGAACAAACTAATAGGTAAAAGGCAATAGAAGAAGAACCGCGAAATCAGAAGGACTTTTTCAGTTGTGTATTTCTGCGACGCCAAAACACTGGCGCCTGATAATAGATTTGAAGCCCCTGAACGAAATCATAGTCACGCCAACTTTCAAAATGGACACCTATTAGTGCATAAGAAAGGCTGTGGAGAGAGGCATGTCGGCCACTTCAGAAGACCTATCAGATGTCTGCCTCCACAACGAGGGTTCAGCATTACAAATACCAAGTGCATAGATCTGGGCCTGCCTCTCAACCTAGAAAAGTCAAAGATCGAACCAAAGCAAGTAATTGTGTTCTCAGGGAACCAGTTCGATTTTGTAAGAGGCTTGATCCTGCCAACAACCGCTCGGCTGGAAAAACTGGAAGCGCTGATGCGACAGGCCTTGGCCAATGGGGCAGTACCGTTACAACTTGAGGAAGTGACCACGGAGAAAACAGTTCCTCTGGGTCGGTTGAACTTCCGTCATTTCCAGAAAGCGGTGCGACTAGCGGCGCGATGAGGACGGGGGCCCCACAGGCTGGTCCCACTGCCGGAGCAAGCAAGGCCAGAATTGGCGTGGTGGGGCAATCGTTCAAACACACAGTAGGGCGAGAAGTTTGTGTCCCCGCAGCCAAAGGTACAGCTGCAAACTGAAGCATCCAACAGCGGGTGGGGAGTACACCTCGAAGGCATATTGATTCAAGGCGACTGGTCCCCGGAGTTGCGAAATACGCTCATAAATTTGCTGGAGATGCTCGTGGTCAAACAAGTGTTTCAGCTGGTGGCGTTCGCACTCCAAAATGCTCTGGGGCCATGCTGAGCCTGATAGACAATTCCACCACGGTGAATTACATGAGAAAGCAAGGGACACAAGGTCACCGGAGTGAATGAAGGCAGCACGCCAAGTGTGGCACCTGGCAGCAACACAACAGGTCGCTTTGTTGTTACATCATATCCCAGGCCACTTCAAAGTGCTGGCAGACATGGCGTTTAGACTGGGGCAAGTACTGCCAGAAGAATGAACCCGTCGGAACTTCTTTCAGTAGGTGATTGAGCATTCCGCTCTGGGGCCATCACAGGTAGGTCTATTCACAACCAGACTATCAAAACGACTGAGGCAGTTCGTGGATCCATGCTCAGCCCCGGAGGCAGTGGACAGAGACGCTCTCAGCTGCCCGTGGCTTCCCGAAGTGTTATACGCATTTCCGCCGAATGCAATAGTCCCCCATCTGATGGGCAGTCCGTCAGAAACGGTTCCGGATGCTGTTGCTAAACCCAGATAATCCCTCGCGTCGTGGTACCAGCTGCTCACCAGGTTAGCACTATGCCCACCAAGCCGGTGAGTGTGGGGGTCGTGCACCAACCACATTGGCCCCACAACCACCAGCAGCCGTGGGACATGAATCTGCACCTGTGGTGCATACAGCGGGCTAATTAAAAGCACAGGGTTTCTCACAACAGTTGCTACAGCGCATGCATGACATGCACGCAAAGTCTGTTAAGTCAGTATACAAATCACAGTGGAAGGTGTTTGAACTCTGGTGCCTTTTGAAACAGCGGGGCCCCGTCACGGCGACGACGCCAATGTTGGCCGACTTCTTTATAGACCTGTTCGAGGCCAGACAAATAGGTGTGCAAACGCTAGAAGGTTACAGATCGGCCTTAAGTGCACTTTTGAAGAATGCTTCGTACGATCCCGGCCAAGACGAATGCCTAACAAAGCTGATCCGCAACTTTAAACCGAGCGCTCTTCCCTTCCAGACACAAAGTGCAGTGAGACCTGGCAAGAGTATTAAAATACTTTAGTGACAAAAGGTTCACCTGCGAAGAAAACACGCCCTCAGGGAGCTGACGTTTAAGGTTCCGTTTCTGCTGGCCCTAGACTCGGGCAAGAGACGGCTCGAGATTCGTGCCCTATACAAGTCTATCTGTTTGAAGAGATCCACAAAAGAATAATTTTAAAGCCAAGAGCAGAGTTTTTTTGGGGGGGAAACCAACATAATTACACAGGGAAAGGATCCTTCTCAGAGATAGTACTCCCGTCGTTACAAGTACAAACGGGGGAAATGGAGGTTGAACGGAATTTGCTGTGCCCAGTATCAACACTGCTACAATATCTGGCAGTTACCAAAAACGCCTCGTCATCTCTTTCTTACCCGACATAAGCAGAGGCATAGGTAAGTCTACAATATCCAGCTTGAGTCAAACAATTAGTCTCCGCGTATGAAGAACTCAACCGGGACAGTGGGGGCGCAGTACAATTCATGTCCGCCCCCACGAAATACGCCAGATGGCCTGCTCGTTAAAAACAGGTGCGAACATGAAAAAAAAAATTTGAAAGCGGGCTGTTGGCAGTCCCCAAATAGCTTCATTAAATTCTATTTGCAGGACTTCTGTTTGTAGATGTCGAAACAGCGATTAATTTAGATAGTGCGGAACCACAGTCGAATCCAGTCTAGTTTTCGTATGATTCTGTTCGCACATGTCGAGGCTGGAGCAAGAAGAACTACAAACAAGGGGAGAAGTCATTCAAGCACAAAAACAGACCACAGTAGCTGCACAACAAACGGGGGCGTGAAATACTGTATGAGTGAGGGCGGCCTCGCAGCAATGCTCGGTCTAGATAATCTTCCGGTTTTCTCATTTAGTTAAGACGTTAGTTTTCAATCTGCAGTGTCGAGACAGCAGCAGAGACATACATTTCGGACCCTATTAGAATGAGGTTACATAACAATAGTCGGTCATGTCCACTATTGGGGCCCCCAAGCCCATGCGAAGGGGTCAGTGCCCATTACGTAGGGGAATGTGGGCTGCACGGTCAGATTACGACCTCCTAGCCCCACCAGGTTGAGCCACAACTGTGAGGTTACGGGAACACGAGACCAGACAGCGGCTCAACAACACGGGATCGACGGTACTCACTGGGAAGTTAGTGGCACGTTGGTGACCACCAGCCGCCGCGTGCGCCAGGGCCCAGAAAAAGGAGGGGGATATGGATTTTTCCGTTAGTTCGTCGCTGCAGTGATATCCAATATGACAGAACTTGAACTGGGCACCGAAGTTAGGTTATGTAGTTGGTTGCTTCGTTCAATGATGGGATAAAACTCTTAATGAGCTCAACTTTTGTTTGTTTCACTGTTGGCTAAGTAGTATGGGCAACGCCCGTAGCACCAACCATCCTATTTGTTAATCTGGTTTTCGAGCATCCGGTCAATGGAACGGCAGCCATAAATCACTTGTATGAACAAAATGCTCGTTTTTATTCAATTAAAACTTATTTTTGTTTGTACAAATGTTGTAGCTGTTAGTTGGATCGAACCGACGCTGACATAAACCAGCCCTGTCCTCCCCTACATCGGGGCCCACTTCTTTGGAGCGTTAGGATTCAAAGTGAGGTTAGTGGCTCCAATTCCAGGATAGAAACAGAGGGGAATACCAAGCAGTCCAGAAAGTTTCATAATTTTCATTTCACGTGGATCCATATTCCATAGCCCACTATGTATGCACCAAATTTTATTTACCTGACCCTGGCTGTTTCGGAAGAGATGCATGGATACGGAAAAAGTCACGAAGAAAAACAAAAGTTAAAACGAAAGAAAAAAAGAAAGAAAAATGGAAACTTCTGCAAGTTTAAATAACTTTCATAAGAGTAAATATTTTTTTAATTGTTATAACAGAAAAGCATGGAGAAAAGATTAGTTGGCAGATAAGTCCAAATAAGTCAATATCGGCTGATTACTGACCAACAAGTAAAACTCAACTTTTTGGAGCTGAGCAATAATATCTTCCTGTTGACAGGAAATCATCAGTATATACTTAATTACATGTAGTGACTGGCCTTTTTTTTATTACAAACAGCTAAAACATCTATCGATATTTGTGTCCCTGTCAACAATGAAAATTACAACTTGGGAATCAACCAGTCACATTGTAGCATTTGCCCACGTCATGTAACAAAAAAATTTTAGTCCAATAAAATCTTTGCATTCTAACCAGACGAGTAATTTTTGTGGAAAACAGCCACTTCTTTTGTTGAAAAATAATTTATGATAAAATAAATTCCTTTTACAGTAGAACGTCATTATAAGGACATCTGCTATAGCTATAAGAGCTTAGCGGTAGTAACAACATTACTTGATGATCCTAGTTCAGCGCATTTTAAAGTATCGATTATAACGGCATGTCGGACATGGCTATTTTTCAGTTAAGACCACGCCGTTATATTGTTTACTTTTTGATGAATAGGTGAGTTACTGCAAATTGCTTGATTTAGTCAAGAGAATATTTTAGAATTATAATTTTTAATGATAAAGATTTAGTAGTAAAATAATAAAACTAAATGGATGATATCAGTTTTTGTTTTAAATCGAATTTTTATTTTCATATTTATCACCTGATATTAAAATGCACATAAAATGATGATGAAATTAACACTGAAAATTGTCACATTTAAAAGCGTTAAAACTTCTCGTGTTTTCCATTTTCCGACTGGTCATATCTTTGAGAATTATCAGACGAAGATATTCTTAGGATCGTCCAAAATGTTTACATTATATGAAAAAAATAAACAGCGACTTAAATATTAATCTGTCCGGTACAACCAGTTTTCCACTTTATCAAGGGTTTCAATATTTTTTAATATCATCCTCTGCTGCAAAAGTTTATTGTAGCTATGCTCAATGACGTTTTAGAAATTTTTCAAAGTAGAATTGTTTTGTTTATATTGAATTTGAATCCAGTCTATTTCATTTACTCTATTCGTAGTTTTTGATCTAGTGGCAAACACATTTCGATAGCTGATATATTTTTTATGCTTGTTGTGTCTTGTTTCGTTTGTGTTGCCTTTAACTCCACGGCGACATCGGCCATATCTTCAGAATTTCTTTCTTTCTTTTTGCATTTTTTAAGAATCAATTAACCGACAATTTGTGAACACTAACTGCATCTATTTTGAAGAAAGAAACAATATATATTTAAATTGGTTACATTCATACGGTAATTTCTCGCCAATTTGAACAAAGAATTTCTTATTATATTTGTTTAAGATTTTTCATGCGTTTCGTATCTACTAAATTGAGCCCAAATTGCCCATAATATGATTTTATCTCAGCCAGTTTTTGGCCAATGTATTTGTAAGAATGATATTTTGACGTTCAGAAGACCACAACTAAGGTAGCTGATGTTCACAGTTCGACTCTTGGGCATGAGTTGAAAAGTGAACTTTTTCAGTGCGCCAACATGGTTGAAAACAGCCCTATAGTGATCCTCTACGCGACCGAATCCTGAAACGTATTAACCATAAAACATGAAAATCATTTCAGGGATAAAGGAAACACAGAATGTTTTTACTCAATTTTTGTTCAATAACAAATAACGAATAATGAACAATGAATGAGATTGCTAGGTTTGCTAAATATCTACTAATAATATAAAAAATAACCTAATTGACTTACGACCATTACATAACCTTCTACTGAAGCAGAGTAACCAATAATAACAAATCGTTCTTCTAATTACACAAAGGAATTACTTAGCACGAATTCACCTTTGGAAATCTTTTAACTTAGTGTTTTTTCTATAGCAATAAACCGCAACTATTTGCTAAGTGTTGAGATAAGACTTCTCCTCATTGCAATTGACGGTCTTTCAAGTAACATACTCAAAAACTGCAGAAATAAAACAACCTTATTTTGAAGCAAGTAAAGAAATACAATGTAAGTAGCAAGCCATTTTTTTAATTCATAAAATAAAGAAACTGAAACCATTCCTTGACCTGGAAACTTTAGGCCAAGCGACATCAATGCTTAATAAAGATTGTATGTGGTACGGACTGTTGAACTTGGTAGATATTGACTTCGTAATATCTTCTTCATTTGAGCGGGTGTGTCTCTTAGTGTCTTAGTCGAATGTATTTATTGTAGAGAATGTATACTGCCGTTACTACGAATAGTCTGCATGGTTGATCAAAAATCCTTAATTAGCCGGATTTTTCTATTTCTATTGCAATGTCGATGCTGCTGTTTTAGGTGCACGCGTGAACACAACCTGATATTGACGACTTATCCTAATGAAACAGAACATATCCCGAAACGAGTTCTAAAGGTTTTCTGTCTTGGTAGTACAAAAGCTGTAAAACTGCATGAACATGTCAAAATATAGCGTGTTGTAATACACGCTGCATATAAGTAAACTACTCTTTGTCAGAAGCTTTTGAAACACCTGGTATTCAATTAAAAAGTCGAGATGTATTGCTTATTGGGCTTCAGTAATTTTTGGTGTATTACAGTTCCTCATATTTTCTATTATCATTTCTTCAATATTATTGATAAATAATAAATTTGAAAATTGTCTTCTGTCATTAAAACGTTTTAGAGAGAGAGAAAGAGAGAGAGAGAGAGAGAGAGAGAGAGAGAGAGAGAGAGAGAGAGAGAGAGAGAGAGAGAGAGAGAGAGAGAGACTGTAGTCTTTTGAAATTAAGGAATGAATGCATTACTGTTTAAGTCGATGCTTCAAGGAAACATGTTATGTAAAAATATACAGGTTGTCTGAATACATTGTCGTCCTTTTATAGCACATTTAAGAAATTTGACATTTTTTCGACAGATCACAAGACAAACCACATCTAATTAGACTATTCGCAATATTTTTTGTTGTATGTTGTGAGTTTGTCTGTTTACGATTTGTCACAACACATCTGTTAATGGTTACACTGAAATAAATACGCATGTGCTTTATTACAATACAACTATTGACATAAATGTAATCTTCGGTGGTAGTTCAACATGCATCATGTATTTAAATTCCATTTTAAATGTAAAGGAAATACTCTCTGTAAAGAAGAACGAATAGTAAGTCCAACTCGGATCTAAAACAACCTTTTCCGCCGCCAATTCTCTAAGCAGTAAAGAAAACACCTAAACTTTAAACCACACCGGAATTAAGACTACATTTGACCAGTCTCAAAGTTTGTACTGAATTCATATGACAAAATTTTTCAGAGAAACCTTAAATAAGAAACTTAATAGGGATCTTGGTATATCAGAATCAAACTATATTATATTAACTATACTTACAGTTAAGTGTATAATATGTAGAAGAATAATATGACTCAGCTAGCAGAAGTTTAGAAAGCACTGAGCTCTATAACAAATGCTTCGCTATGTAATACGAGTTTAAGGTTACAATGTTAAAATAATTCCAGATCAGATTTGTGCTATCTTTCTTGGTACAAGGAACATGAGCATGTTGAAATACAGTTTAATTTCAGGTAAAATTACAGTTTGTATAATATTGGTTGAAGAAAAACAATGAAGTATACAAATAAAATCCATCATGCTTATTTATGCTTGTATCTTGACACTTTGAAAGTAATATAACGTGAAAATACACTCACTTCAACTCAAAAAGAAGCGTGTATAGGTATATTATAAATTCAATTAAAATGTGTAGTTACTTAAAATGATATTTTGTGACTTTTTTATTTGTTTTGAATATAAATATAAAAAAGAACAACATATGCGTGAGGTGCTAAACAATTTAGATTCCTATTTGAGTCATTAAATGTAAAGTAACCAAAATGTATTGGATAAGTCATACGTACTACTACGTACTATGCTTAATTTCTCACGTATTAAAGCATGTGTGTCTCGTATCACACTAATATCTCTCACACACTGCAAATATTCCTCTTACATATTCAAGTATATCTTTCTCATGCATTAGAGCCATATCTCTCGCGCATTGTAAGCATATGTGTTTCATGCATTACAGGCATATCTGTTACGCATTATGATATACGTTTCACGTACCACAAGCACACATTGCACATCTATTGCATATCTATCATATATTAGAAACATATTTCTTAGGCACATCTGCTCAAATAAAACAGTTGCGTATAAGTAGAATTATATGCAAGTTTACTAGTTTGAAACTCTTTACCAAGTAATGTTTCTTTAATATTATCACTTTCCGTATGCAAAAAGCGAGATCCAAGTCAAAGTGTTTGTCGTGTTGCGCTTTTGTGTAGCAAGCATTCAAAGAAAATATGTAACAGCTATAATTTAATGATACATCGACAAGCTTTGGCAAGCGACTCTTATTGTAAAGAGCAATAACCTTAACGGGAACATATTATTAAAATTTATTTTGCTAATTTAGAATTTAGTTTGCTAATTTAGAATTGTTTGTGACCATTGGGTAATTTGTCAATAAAACAATTAAGAATGTGCGATTTTTTGAAAATGTTAAGCCTCTCATTTCTGACATAGACATAGAATTAATATGTACAATGCCACCCAAAGTGAGTTGTCCTAGATTTAACATAAATCTAGTACCTTCGCCTGTCAAAATTGTAATGGAATAAAAATAGGAAACAACAATACAACATGTTATTGTGCTAGAAAAAAGACTGAATGTAAAAGTAAAGATTTTTTAACATCATACAAGTAAAGTTTTCATTCCAAATTGAGAACTTTGAAGAACATATAAAAATGGTAATCCTTTTGCCACCGCATTTTTTATTGATGTTTTTGAGCTTTTTTATTGCCATTACGTTATACTTTTATGAGACGAGTATAAGGCGTTCTGTTGAGTGGCCAATATTTCTGCTCCCACCAGCACTAACACGATCCATCGTAAATACTTTATTCTTGCAAAATTATGAGCAAATACATTGTGGCTTTTATGCTATTGTTAAACAGTTTCAGACATCAAAATAAATATTAAAGCATCACAAAGTTTTTATTTTTACTGAAGTACTTCACAACTATCTGCGAATCAATACGGTATCAGTTACAAGTTCGTTGATGTTTTTGGGTTTGTTTAAAAGGAGATACACGGGAGAAAAATGCTCTAAGTACATAGAGACCCGCAACGCTCTACAATATATCAAAAGCTACTGTGCTTTTTGTTACAAAATAAATAAATACATGAAATTAAGAGTAAAAAGGTCCAGGGCGCCTTTGCTGAAGAGTAGACAAGTAAGCGTGTGACTCCTATTATCAATCCCTGTAGTCGTTAGAGAGCTCTAAGTGTCAAATGCGTGTACTTTTTTCAGATATCATTGTCATTAAAATGCTCAAGTTTTGTTGTCAAGAGTTTTTCTACGTTATAGAAAATGCAAGTACTTATGTGGGTTATTTAGAATTACTGCATAGAAAAGTGACGCTGTGTTACCGTTTAAATAAATATTTGTATTTTAAATAAAACATAATTGTAAGGACATTTAGAGCATAAAATCAAGATGCAGAGGTTACTTTTACGCTGGCAAATCAGGACGGTCATCCATAAAATATATAAAACATATAAATGAGTAAAGTGGTAATATGGCAAAATGCATGTAATTAGGGATGGAATGGTTTTTGACATCATTTTGAATGGCAACCGCTGTACACTGTAGCATAAGATGTAAAGCCGTGATTTACATATCACCGAATATTATTCGGAACAATGCAATTTTGAATGCTTTATGCTTTAATATGGGATACCATTACTCTGGTGTTAAACTTCAAGGTTATAGGTCACACCATACTTGTAATTAAAATAAATGTCCTTGATTTCAGAAAAAGAACTCTAACACATTTTAACATAAAACATAACTCCGTTACTGTGACTTTGAGTACGACCTTATATATGAAAGGTTAGCTCCGGATATTTGACTGAGCGGGAACACATCGATAAATTAACACTTAAATTCAACAAGTAGTTTCTGAATATGTTTCCTGAGAGAGAACCTTCGTACTCGTAATCTGAGCCAAAGTTGTGAATTCTCCGAATGTTCGATCATTGAACCGTGTTTCTATTCGATCCAATAAACAGTTTTGGCAGTAAATACTTTCGAATATTTACCGAAAGATAATGTTTCGTCGTAACACTAGGCAAATTGGCTTAAAGGTGTAAAATAGACTGAAAAAGAAGCGCATAATTTGTGAAGACAGGCTGTTGATATAATAGCGTAAAAACCTCCTTCGCTTGTCTAATGAAGCATAAAAATTCAGTATATAAGCCGATTCCACTAAGGGTATTCTTCCGGTTTTAAATTGAGATTTTTAAGATCTTAGGAGTAAAGTATGTGCGACATCTTTTAAAGAGCTGCTAAGATATGATAGCAAGTCATCATAATATATAAGATTTCATCCAGAAAATAGAATGAAAAGAAAACAATTGATTTTTTCTATCTATAATTTTTGCTTCAAAACTGTAAAACGTAGATTATAATTCAAACGTTAACTAGACATAACAGCTTGCGTAGAAGGTTCACTACTGAGCTTTAGAATTGAGAATTACATTTACATTTCGTGATCTATCAAGCCTTTGAATTGGATAAGTTAAAATGAGAAGTAAACTTTTCACGTGCGATGTATCTGTTATAATGTCCAAGTAAAAACGTTAACTCTTCTATATGAATTATAGTACAACCTGTTTAATCCGGACACTTGGTAAATTCGGACACTGTTTGTCAGTCCCAACGTTGTCCATAAAGCTAGGTGTTACTGTACACGGCTGTATGTGGCCGTCATAGTTATGAGTTATCGTGACGCCAAAAAGTGCTATGCGACGAAACACTTTTCGATTCCCGTATCACAGCAACAGACCACTGATGAAATCCAGTAATCATACAGAAAGAGGAAGAGAAACCATTTATGACGCGAATTTGCCCCAGTATTTTATAATGGCGATACACCATGTTCTGTCACACTTTTCTTGGATTCAGACATTTCTTGGAGCGCCCTCATTAATACACAAATCAAATGCAAATGCTCTAGACGATTATATGTCCTTATGTTTGTGTTATTTTGTTTTGACACTATCAAATCATAAAATATTCATACAGTTGAAAAGCTTAAATTTTAAATAATGAATTACATAAAAACCACTCCGTCCTAAAGGTTACCTTTAGACATAGTATTTTATTTAAAATGGACCGGGGGCTTACAGATAACATAGGCTGTTAAGCTATTTTGGTATCTCTGAAGCAGCTGTGTTTGATCAGGAGTGATCATCCTGACAAACGTTTGTGATTTGCGGCAGCATTCTGTTAGCTTGGTAACTTCTCTTGACCTCAATTTAAACGACTTGATCCGATCGTGTTACAATAAAACAGTCATTTAAACGTATCATTAATCTAGTCTCATTACTTGGGGACTTTTTTTAATTTTTTGTCATTCTTTTCCTTCAACATATACATTAATAACCAGCCAAGCTGTTTAAAAATTCCCCCACTTGGAATGGAGAAATCGTTATCGAATGTTATTTGGCTCATGTTTTGAAAAATATTTGGCAATTGCAGCACAACCTGTCAACTGAGGGTAAACCATATGATCAAGTACTATCCGGTGTCTGCTGGCTTGTTAAACAGATACCAGCGACTCCCTATGCAGTCTCTCTGTCATGTGCAGAGGGACAGGATAGATTTAGAGTTCGGATAAAAGTGAGACCATATTTTTACTTCAGTTAATGTTATTTCTTCTAAAAACCGACAAGGCTTCAAGTTTCTTTCTTTTTTCGTCTCCAAATGGGTAAGCTTGAGGTTGTTAATTTTGTGGTTGCCAACGGACGTTTATGTGCGTTGTACAAATAGAGTACATGTACAGTATAACTTTGTTAATCCAGACATCGTTGGGAATGACGTAATTGGTCCGGATTAGCAAGTTGTCCGGAGGCAAAGATATTCAAATTGTATGCCACAGCTTGATTTGTTTATTTTGGGATTACGTGTTGCTGTGGTGTACACCCATGACACAGTGGTGATGTTTAAGCTCAATAAAATTGCATAGTTGATGCCATTCAGTAAAAATTCGCGAATATGAACTGTAAACAGAAATGTTATCTGTGTTGTTGACTCTGTATGTAAAAAAGAAATACCTTATTTCTCCTTTAGTAACAAACCTCCAATTCCGCCGACGAAAAATAACAGACCTAACACCACACGCCTAAAAGGGGAAAATTGAAGAAGGGTAAATAACTGATATTCAAAACGTAAAGGGGAGGAGCTCTACCCGACCATTTGAAATTGGTGCAACAACGAAATGTATCAGATACAAATAGCCAACTTGTGACTTGACAAGCCTTTTATGAAATAAGAAATTCGCAAACAGAAGCAGTTACATCTGTTGCGCCACATTATCTTTGATGTACACACAAACGGCACTGAAAGATCGCACCTTTACCTTGTCCGAATAAGAAGAGCTATTCATACATTAAAAAATACAATCCGGTCTGAACAATTTGCCCAGTGGCCATAAATGGGAGGTGTCCGAATTATCCAGGTTTTTGTTATATAGAAACCAATGGGAAATGAAAAGGGACTGACATATTTGTTATGTCCAGCTTATGCAGATTTGTCTGGAGGCAGGTTTTGATGCATATCAATTCCACCCTTCTACCCTCATCAGTTCCCATGACTTTGCTATCCCGACATACGTACACGCGCAGTATAAGTTCAGGCATTTCTAGACACACAAGTATTCACACTCAAATATTCGAAATACGTGCAATAAATAGTGTCCAAATTAACCTGGTTTTAATAATTCAAAAGATAAATTTTGAAGGGACTTTGGTGTACCTTCCTAAAGTGAATGAATATATCAATATAAATATATCAAATAAATAAAAAAGTTATCCTTGTTCTAGTGTACTTAAACAGAATTTATACTGTGCATAGGGTACTTCCAGGGGCTGTCTTAAAAGCTCTTCATAGCTTGCTTGCACCCTGGTTTTCGAAAATGTCGCAGTCCTCTTATTCATAGCTGTCCGTAATTTACAGACACCTATTATTGCCAAAGACCACCCAAATATAAAGCATAAAAATTCTCCGGCGTCATTTTACATGAACAAGCCATTGAGTCTGTGACATGCCGTTTTCAATTTTATTTTTGCGATATCTTTAATTGATTAAGAAACGGATCTAATTAAATACTTTATATATCGAAGTCCAGTCTCATAATTTATTTACGGATATCTCTGAATAAATATACATATTTCTGTAACGTTAAAAAAAGAAAAACAGTGTATTCTGTTGTAGGTAAATCCTGCGTTGCAAGGCAACGTTTGTTTTCTAACAACAGAATACACTGTTTTGAATCTTTTAACTGACTTCAAACAGGCTTCTGTTGGAAAATTAACGTGTTTTCTGAGAAAAGAATGTACGCTTAAAAGAATGATAGACTGCTCGTAATTATGCCATTAAACTGATAGGCTTCCCATGGTGTGTCATAACATTTTGCTCTGTACTGTTATTCGGTTAGCAAAGGGTCCCCAGTCCCAATTCTTCTGACCACATTTTACAACAGACTACAAATTAATTCTTCACTATCACTTTACTCAAAATGACCTCCAGTCTTTGACGAACATATCATGCGGCCATGGCGATGATATTCAGTAAGATACAATTCTTATACCAGATTGATAATCAGGATTCGTAACTCATAAAACACACTAAATTAATTGAATGGGAAAACCACCAACCACCAACGAATAAACAGGCTCAATTCTAATAATGATTTAGTTAATGGTATACAGGCACAAGACCATCCGCAAGTGGTGTCATCTTAGAAAAGGAGCAGTTTTGATTTTGAAGAATCGGGTACATAATAATATAACTTCATCATGTCAGATTGAAAACTATCACCAATTAAATTTCCGGTCTCTTACTACGCTTGTGTCATTGAGATGTATTCATAGATATTAAAAAGGGACCACTTTTATGTCCTGACCTTGCCCTTGGAGCAACTGTAACCCGAATAGTAGTCAAATCGTGAACTCAAAACTAGAACCTTTTGAACAACACTTTATATTTGACATAAAAATTATGACAGAACTAACGTTGTTTACTTTAGATAATCAGTAAAGTGTATATACACTTGTTGTTGCGGTGATAATTTGATAGCAATATGCTTATGAACGTCTTTTGTGTTACAGTTCAGCTTTCTATGGCCTTATAATGCAACGTGAGTTCATGTAGTTCTGAAACTAAAAGCAACTATTAAAAATGTAATCATTCATTGATAAAACAGGCATTGAAACATTGACTTATATTATACCCTTTCCTATAACATCATCATATCTCCGTAAACTTTAGCATTTGCAAAGCGAACTATGTGATTGGATGAAAAGAGTAAAAGATAATTGCCTAAACTGCAATTTCCAGATGGAAGTTAGATGTCGTTCTCAGACACGTTGAGTAAGACTACAGAACGAGGAAGGGGGTGGGGGTACAGTTACGATCCACCTGGTTACCATACCAATAAAAATGATCCTGCGTGTAGTAGGTAAAGTGGTAATATAGAACAGGATAGAAAAATGTATCATTCATTTTGTACACACACGGGACACACGAGATGCCGAAGAGCGCGGGTCCTTTGATGGAAGGGCGGCCATGGTCTCTCAGGAATGTTGACTTCCCCGCGTCTGTTTAATGACACTTTTCGACGTATATCAAACGTCACTCTCATGACACCTATGCTATATCGATCCCATTTGTGATAAAGACGTTATTTCGACATTCGTTTACAACTAAAATCCCAGTATCTGGTCGCGACGACTATATAATGTCGTAAGTTCACTGGGCTTTTCCACCTGCTCAGCTCGTGTGTTTTTTTTTCTTTATTTACTTGGAGGTTGAGCTTGAAGGACACGACTATGGTGTCAAAGAAAACAAATGTTGCTCTGTTTCTTAAGAGTTGACAAAGTTCAGCACATCAATAATAACATTGGCGAGTGGAGTGTTAGACGAAAGAAAAAAGCAATATATCACAAACTGATTAATGTAAATTACAAGACACTTCACAAGGACATTTCAAATTAGACGGACAGTACAGTAGCCTCAAAGAACAAAGCACTTAAAAAAGCTTGTCTTTTCCGACCTCAATGTGATGGATTCCCGGGGTTCCCTTTAAACTGTCATTTATTGTGTAGAATATCGACGTCATTTTTAACCAGTTTTTAACCAGTGTCTGTCATCGACTATAATCCTCGAGTAATAGATAAATCCGGTGTTAAGAAATCATATGCCGATTCGAACGTGTCCAGCCCCTGATGAAATGGAGAAGCACGGTTTTCCCAAACATCATAGACACGTGCCATTTTGGAAATGATGGTGATGTGCTCCTAGCTCCATAGTCTCCATAGTAACATATCATTCATGATTTCTCATTCATAAGAAAAGATCTGAATTATTTCGTGGTTAATCATACCATACAATCTTTTGTCGCAATTTGTTTTGAATTCACTGAAAGCCAGTTAACTCACTACTGTGTGGCTGCTTTACACGTCTGTATTCATAAAGCATACAGAAGCATAACTAAGCTAGTAGTGTTTTATGAATATGGCACCGCACCTATGATATATACCAAGATCTTATACAAAGTAATTCAGCTCATGATTTATCCCTATAGCACAGCAGTCGCAGCGGTGCCTACAAGCTATTATGTACTACAATACATGTATCATGTAGCTATTACATTTTGCACGACACTTGTTGTTAATGCTCCGAAATCTGTTCGTAGAAGCCATTTCCCGAAGGCTTATAGGTGGTCTATGCAATGTTGCATGAAAAATATAACTTTTTTTTCAGTTGGACTTAACGAAGCATATCATAAAATGTATGACTAGAGTCTCATAATAGCTGTGTAATAGCTGTGCAATGTGTCATTGAAATATTGACTACGCCATTTATTGCAATTCACCTGTATGTGTGAGGACACGTGCCTTTAGGCTTGAATAAATATTGACATAACGAAAGATTAAAACTAATAATAAAACGCGACAATGCAATTTGCAGGCTCTTGCATAACTCATTACTTTACTTTGTGATGGTACTACCGTACGCAATAGTTCTGAATATTGACTATTTGTGAAAATCAAATGTAAATGCATAGCACTTGAGTAACATCGCCACAATCCCTGTGCCGTCAAATCTATCTCGGAATTGTTATATGGATAGATCATGTGGCTTTGTATTTAAAGGCATGTGAAAGAGGATCGTGAAGTGGTTATCTGATTAGATCAACACGGACAAGAAATATCCATGTTATACCTAAAGCTGATCTCTTTCCCATGGATTAGTTGCTACACAACTTGCAGAATGTTTTATGACTCTGACTGAAGTGCAAAATTAACCTATGAACTCCTTCAAACGCGGGAGACTTACAGTTGACTTCTTTTGATGTACTTTGACATTCATAGTAACTGCTTTTCCTTAGATCACTTTTTTTGCAATAGCCTCTTTGCATCGTGCATCAATCCACTTTACGATTTCGTGTCTGTCAGTCAATTATATAATGATTGCGTTTTGTTTGTTTTCCCCCTTCAAGTGATATATGAAATCACGAACGGAAGTAAACTATTCGCAACTTCTACCTTTTCCCGCCTGACTTCCCTTATGTGCATTTTTGTTACTTTATTAAGTGTCGAGATAGTTAATATAGATACACAGCGTGTATCTAAACCTTGAGTAATGCAGATGTGCAATGCGTTAATGAGGTTTATTTACATGTAAATCAAGGTCCTCTGCAATATGTGATCTGTGAATGACCCACTTGAGATTTTATAAATTCTCCACTACATTAAACAACTGGCCAAAAACAATTCGCAAAACATCACCAGGAGATAACAACATCTGCTATGCTTTGATATTTTTCTGGACGATAAGCCTGAAAAAGTGCTAAGAACGAAGGGTAACATATCGCGCAGATTGTAACGCTTGTTGTTTTTATATCACACTTGGCTCATATGGTCTACAGAAACTGACACGACTGTTTGTTATCTGTAATTAGTAATTCATAATCATATGGATGACATATGGAAAACATGAGCATATGACTTCAGTGTGACATCCACATGACTAACCAAATGGCATTGACACCTAATTATGCACTTGAACGGTTACTTAAACCCAAATTATTATACTGTATTTTATACATACAGTCTGCAATATCCTAGGCTGAATACAATGAATTTAGATACACCTACGTGTATGCATTTATTATCTTGCGTTCTGTTTATTCCTTTTAAAAAATTGCATGGTATTAGTTTTACAATCACATGAATTTTTCCTATCGGAATTCACTCTTGGATATCATTTTAAGTTGCCTTAGAAAATATATTGGAATTGTCTGATTGCCGAAAATAGATGAAAATAAACCCAATAGTGTTTATTTGCGGTGTTTGTTGGGAAGTTTTATAACGAGAAGCAATGTCTTACTAGTTTGAGTGTTTATGGAAAACAATATTCTAATGCCGCGATATCTTTGCTTCTATGGTAAGGTTTGATTCAAAACCTTGTAAATGCCTTTCGCCAAGCGCAATGGTTAGGTTCGAAAGCTTCTTGTGGTACCCATGTCAGTTGATTTAGTTGAATAGATAAGTGTAAAAATTTATATGGAACTACACTTTATCAATTGACTAAACGTTCGCGACATTAAAAATTAAGAAGACGAATACGAAAAGGAAGAAGTAGGGAAGAAACAGAAGCAAAAGAAAAGAAAACTCTTTCAATTTTAATATAATAACTAGCTTTAAGCCATTTTGTATGTTTCCATTTTTTAAATCATATTAATTTCTTCAGAAATTTTGGTCGAATAATAACATGACTGTCCTATGGCTGTTCTTGAACAAACGCACATAGATATCACCAAGATGTAGTTGTCCAGTGCTGTTGGGAGACGCCGTCAGAATGATGATGTTTTTACTCACTCGCAAAAAACTGATACTGTTAAATAAACGATAGTAAAGAAATGTAAGGCAATTTCATGATTTCTCCATGGCTCCCTCTGTGCAATTCACTTTCAAAGTTCTTTTATGAATTTATATGTTATTTTAATCACAAAATAAGAAGTAGGTGACATAAAATAAGTGAAGCATAAGGAGTGATAGAAATAAAAATTATCTAAATTAAAGGTCACTGCGACATGGAAACATAATTGTACAGTGGCTAAAATTATTAATAGGAGCGGTCATTTTCAGCTTCAGAATTGAAACGAAAAAGATCTGAGCCTTATACTTGTTAGTAGAGTTGGTAAAACGGAAAGTATCCATATTTTCGGTAAATGTGTTCACATATATATTTTTATTTTCAATGTTACGTCATAGAACTACTTGTATGTTAATTGTTTATATAATATAATGAGTTGAATTTAAATTCTGGTCATGCAATTGATTAGCATACCCAAATAGTTTAAAGGATAAAACTTATCAAGATCATTTATACACAGCGGGTGTCTCAAAAATGCAGTCTTGGAGGATACTATTTATAGGTTCTGAAGTTCTAACACAAGATAGCTGTAGCCAGTCTAGACCACTAAAGCACACACTCAATTAAAAAATTGAAGGCAAACTGTTTACATTGGACGTATTATTCAAAAGCTCTAATTAGACCTAATTGCTGCTACTTGCAGACAGTATGGATAGAAGTGTTCGAATTCGGTGATCTGAGGTTTTAAGTTTTTGAGTACACACTTACTTTCATCTAAGGTGTTCTGTTCAAGGAAAGAAATTATCAGAAAAAGGTTTGCTCTCTTTTCATATTTACAGTGTTCAGTGTTTTACCAACTGAACATCAGTTGGTAAAACTGTAACTGTAATCCCTTCAGTTAGTTTTTCACATCACAAAAGTTTTTTCTACTTGATAATGAGCGCACATCCGTCTATTGTTACTAATTGACATCAGGTTCTACGTTGACTGTGGGTCAAGCCATGGACTCAGTTTACAATATGAAATACGGTGAAGGAATTTAATTAAACGAAACCGGGCTTAATACAGATTTTAAACAGGCAAATGACTACAACTTTAAGCACAACACCACTGTCCTGGCTTTGAATGATTTGTTTTGTTTTTCACTTAATTACTTGGCATAAATGAACATATATGAGGTTCAAGAATTTAATTATAGATAAAATACTTTTACTCCACATTATCACGATTTTGAGGTGAAGGTCGATATCACTACTCAATGCAAAATTACAAAAAAAGCACATTTCCAGTAGAAAGCTTGAAACGTAAGGTAACACAGATTAATGACAACTAGGGCAGGTTATTAGCACATCTGCAACCGCTAAAGTAAAAACAAACTGTTTTTATTTTAGATTAGGTGAACTGATCAGATAACGTAGCATATTGAATAATGGCTTCATAAAATGCTGACACATTTCAGCCACAGAGGTTAATATGCCAAATACCATCGCATTTATACCGCATAACAGATGCTGAATGTAATCTGTCGTGTTTGTTATAAAAACCAACACATAACCTTTTACAAAATACGACTGATGTTTACAAAAACAGCTCTCAACAGCTCTCATGTGGCACTAGAATCAACAAAGGTCAATTTAATTTCAGTGAAAGATTTATTTCTTTCCTTGTTATTTGTTGCAAAAAAGTTGATATCTTCGCGTTAAAGACAAGGAAGAAACCAATGTCTCAACTTTGGCGAGAAACGCTATCAACATTTCATGTATTATTTCTTTTCACATAATTACAGTGAGCCTTTTTTTCAAAACTATATGGTTTGATATACAGTGTAATAATTTCGCCTACTGACTGGAAGCTAGAATTTAAGACTCTAGTCTAGGGTAGATAATAGTGTATTGATTTCAATGTGTAAATGCATCAGAATCATTTCGTGTGTAACACATAGTCAATATTTACATAGTAGCGTTTACAAGGTTACAGTTGTACAGTATTCCAGTAAAATGAGTTATTTTATTTAATTTTCATTCTCTTAATTCCATACTTTCCGGGAAATGCCTAAAATTCAGCGTTTGAGCATATGCAGTTGAACATATGAAGTTGTTCACTGATTAATACGACAACACGATCGACAGCCTCCAAGTTCTTAATTTGTTCATGTCACCAAGCGGCTGTTAATTTAGCATGTCACTGCGTGTCACATTTAAACTGGAAGGCAATCAATTCGATCTGATTTTTTTCTTATGGAAATGAATGAAGTTTAATGCAAAATTAGTTACTGCAGTACTACCAGAATTTGGTGGGTGAGTTTTATATCTCCTCTGCAAATAAGGTACAGTTTGAACATTTTTGCTACACACCTGAGTATTCTTCCATGAGTAGGTGAGGAGATGTGAGACCTTTTAACTGAATAACCTATTAATGACGCTGCATAAATATATACAAGCCATTAGAATGCAGCTTTTAGCCAGACTGTGCTTCAGAATGTCCAATTCAATGTCTATGAATAAATAAATTTGCAGTATGGGATGGTATTTTTTTAAACTATGATTTCAGATAGCTGGCATAAAATTCTTTAACTAGTCTGAAAAATGTTACACAGCCAAGTAAACATAATATTTCTTTATACAAGCTTTCGAAAGCGTTTCATGCACAATTAGCATATTTTCTGCTAATGGTCTGAACAGTGTGGAAAGATGTATTAATTGTAATTCATATAAGGTAACTTACTCTCTTAAAATGATTATCGCACATTGTCTGATGTACAGAACGGAAAAGAGGCTTTTATATCAAAATTTGTCAAGAATTTATACAATAAATATGTAGTTTCACTATAAACAATCATGATACAGTATAACATTTATTTCCACATGCTATGTAAAGAGGTTTTTTAAAATAAAAAAGTACTTTACGTACATGACCTTAAGCCACTGAATACTGATTGGCTGGATTTAACGCAATAGAGAAGGTGTACTTTATCAGTAAAATGGTTTTTTAATATATGAATCTGTCGTGAGTTTCAGAACGTGTATAATAAACAGTATGCATATATGTTTTTTATGTCTCTTAATCGAAATTCAAAGTTGCAAAGCAATATCATAGGTTCTTAGAATTGTCACAATCCTGTTTCTTTACTTTAATATTAAACGTTTATCAAATCTTAAATAAAAGTATGCAAAATTTAGATCTATTTCAAGGTATTTTGTGTTAAAGCTAATTTTATGTTAATTTCAGGATGTAGCATTAGCTAATACTTTTGCATAAGGAAGCCAAGGTGCAATGCCAGTTCTAGTTTAATAGCTCAATGTTTGTCTAAGAGATTATGACTTAAGTTAGATATTGATAAAAGTTTGGCATACAAGAAACTGTAATCTTATTTAGATACATGGTTTTTGCTTGAATAGCACATAGATAAGGAGCTTTGAATTTAACTCGCGAAGACAGTTCCGTGGTTTCCAATGTACAAAAACCATAAAAGCTGCCTACTTTGTCTCATGTTTTTGAATTTTTACCTCATATTTTTGAGTTTTTGTAAAGAAACGACATGTAAAAAGCAAAACAAAGCGTAGATTGCATCTGTCAGCTAAATACAAACAGCAAGTCAGTTAGTGACAAAAAATGCTACGTGAGGCTGATATAAATGGATAAATATTTATGGACATTATAAATATTTTCGTTTGCCCCATCGATTTACTGCTTTTACGACACGTTATACTAACAGATCGTCTTATATTTAATTCAGTTATTGCAACTCTCAGAATGATTTCAATTTGTTATCTATTGTGAGGCGACGACATTCTGAGGAAAAAACAAGAGAAGCTTCTTTAATGGGGCTTTATATTTTGTTATCTTGATTCTTATCTATGCTTTTTTTGTTCTTGCGCCAATCGGGTTTACCCTTTTAATATGCTCATTAAGATATAAATATTTGGTTTTACTTGTATTATTAATGGCATGTAATTAGCTTTAAGGCACCAAAAGTTTTATCTAATCTATAAGTTTTATGTCAAATGTGTTGGGCTTACCCTTCTCTCTTGTTTTGCAATGCAATAGAAAGAGATGGTAGAAATACAGGTTTTATTCTTATGTAAAATGTAGCCCTCTTATCTACAGGTCTCGTATTTTACAGTCGATGTCACTCACAAAAAGTAGTTCTCTTATCTACAGGTCCCGTGTTTTACAGTCGATGTCATCCACAAAAAGTAGTTCTCTTATTTACAGGTCCCGTGTTTTACAGCCAATGTCATCCACGAAAAGTAGTTCTCTTATCTACAGGTCTCGTGTTTTACAGTCGATGTCATCCACAAAAAGTAGTTCTCTTATTTACAGGTCCCGCGTTTTACAGCCAATTTCATCCACGAAAAGTAGTTCTCTTATCTACAGGTCTCGTGTTTTACAGTAGATGTCACCCACAAAAAGTAGTCCTGTTATCTACAGGTCCCGTGTTTTACAGTCGATGTCATTCACAAAAAGTAGTCCTTGTATCTGTAGGCCCCTGCAGAAACGTAACTAAAAGAGTCATAATGAAAATCCTCGTATTTGTCTGACTGAGATAAAAAAAAATTTATGAAATTGTGTGAAATAAAGTATTTTTATGGGTCAAAGACGAAAACAATGAATATCATCAAAATATGAAAAAAAAAAGTTTTTGTCCTGGGCGAAATGCTTTGAGATGCGTTCAGTTAGGGGTCATCCATGAAGTTCCCTGCTGCCGCACACAGCATTTGTGATGTTTCTCATTAACTATGACGTCAGCATGCATCCACTCCCATTTCCGTGCCCAACGTACTTTACAGATGGTCCCTTATATGTGTTTCATGTAGCACTGTGCCCCCCATTGCTAACCGCTGTCGTTCTAACTGTTACAGCGGCTACAGTCATGGCACAGTCGTGTTGCTGGTGCTGTCCACTATATCCTGGAGAACGGCTTTGTCCACAGAGGTACGTATAGCGCTGCTGCCCGCAACTTGCAAGCACAGCAATGGTAGCTGATCCAGGGCTGGTCAGGTTGCGGAGCAGATTGTAACTAAAAATACGATATTTTTGGCCTTGTTTGAAAAACATTCAGCAGTATTTAACTTTCAATTCTCGCAGGAAAAACAAATAAATAAGTGTATAAAATCTGGATATGGCATACATAAGTAGTGTTAATTTTTATATTCTACACGAACTGAATTGCTGTTATGTGCGTTTTGATAAGCTGGCGGAGATTGCTGTGGTCACTGGCCGCATGGAATCCCTCTATAGAGCGTTATCAGTAAGGGCCCGGTTCTGGCTTTCAGAATCCAGATACCAAAATCCCGAATACCTTATTTTAAAAAAAAGCTGCTCCTGACAGGAATGCGATAGGCTCGGTCTAGACGATTAGAAAAATGTACATTTGGGGGAAGCATGCAGCACAATGAATTGTGTTTTTTGTTTATTTTAAACACTTTGATAGGCACAGTTTGTGGTGTGCATAATTTTGATAAAATCAAAGAAAGATCCAGGGGAAAGCCGTAAAGCACTTAATCTTTATGTCTGTACGGTCGCGTGTTTGGTAATCTGTTTTTATTACATGATACGCAAGTCCATGTAGTCTGCATGCTGGTGTGAGGTGCGAAGATAAAGGCGGGGGTGGGGTGGAGGTGGGGAGAGAGGGGTGAAGAGTGATTGATGGTTGGATGTGTGTATGTTTTTAACAAAAACTTAATAACGAAAGCAGGAAGGTGATAGGGTGATGGGTTGAATTGTTAACAACTTTCGGGAATGTTCTTTTCTCAAAACAAAGTTTTCTTCCGATTTGATTTTTTTCACTTCAAAAGGTTCTAGAGTTTCAGATCTAGAAACCAGTCTTTTTTCCTTGTGGTTTATTGCAGTGTAAAATTCCCCAATAAATATGGAACTTACACTTGGCCACCTTTGTTAACTTAACCTAATGTTACTTACGAGAACAAACTTAATTTTCAAAGTCCACATAAGTTCACACGACCAGTGCATTGACAAACGCTCAGTCAGTTAAGAAGGAATGATGGCACCTAAATTTTGTTGCGGAATTTTCTCCCATTACTTAAACATTGATTAAAAGATTAATTATTTCCAACAAATGTATTAAGAAGCCTTTCAGGGAATAAGTTGTTTATGATCAATGTAAATCAATGCAACTGACGCCTTTAAAATTAACTGGTTTTCGTGACTAAAAATGTGGAATTTCATAGTGCAAAAGCCACAGCTTGAAAGATTTAATCACATACCAAACTAACATTTTTTCATATACTTCCTCGACCTCCCCCTCCATATATATATATATATATATATATATATATATATATATATATATATATATATATATATATATATATATATATATATATATATATATATATGTATATATATATATATATATATATATATATATATATATATATAATTATATATATGAAAAATGTTAGTTATTGATTAAAAGATTAATTATTTCCAACAAATGTATATATATATAAATATATATATATATATATATATATATATATATATATATATATATATATATATATATATATATATATATATATATATATATATATATATATATATATATATATATATATATATATATAGGCACTTTGTCAACATGTTAACGTGCAATTAAATTGGCACGGAGAACGAAAAACTAAGGAAATAATATTCATTACACGAATTCCATAACAGATTCCCTGTAACATATATATATATATATATATACGAATACCCAAAATAAACATTTACGACTTTCTCTTGACAGAGTAACATTAAAACTGCAAATTGGAAATTTCAGATTACAAATTAGAAACAAAATACTTGAGATATGTTGTTTTATACATTTTCGCAGTGCCTATGGCTTGTTTTTGTTTTGCTGCATACTGTGACATCTTGTTATCGGTTCACCTCTATATTAAGAATGCCTAAAAAGTACAAAAAGTGACATCATTTGCATTTTTCCATCGTTTTTAACTGATGCACAAATTTATTCATTTATTTTTTTTTGGGGGGGGGGTGGGGGTTAAAATAAACTAAACGGTGCCACACTGCTGAGTTTTGCTGCTGGCGAAGAACATGCAAGTGTAATTTTTCTGAAAATTTTGGATGATAAACATTTTTTTGCTGGTTAATGGAAAATAGTTGTTCCTGTGATAATTTGATGGGTTATCTAACGCCATTACATTCGCCTAGGAGAGTCAATGGAAGGCAAGGTCAATCGCTTACTCACCACCCGCCCCCGGGCAATATTTTACTCCGATTACAAGAATATGAAGCCGGATAACAAAGAGATTCATTGTCTAAAGACGAAAAGAAAACCCGGGGTGGGGGTGGGGGGGATACGTAAAGATCTGCATCTGGATATGAGTATCCAGAAGCGTTAATGAGTGTGAAAATACAACGGAACGAACTGGGTTTCACTAAGCGTTTTACAACAACCTTTGTAAACCACAAGTAGGGCTGAATTCCTGTGATCCTATTTCCGCTGTGATCCTATTTGTAGAGGTGCACATTATGGGAATAAAATAGGACGAGTCCATTTACGAGGGATTCTATTTGCTATCTGATTCCATTTGCTAGCTGGTTCGATTCAGAATTCGGATTTTTCCTAATTATAGCAAATGGTTCTTTATTTCCTCTGCCTTTCCCCAACCGATGGTTTTAATGGCACTTCCGGCGGAAATTAATGGAGGGTCGTGAAGCATTCGCATTGTCTGCTCTGTCTAGCCAAACGTGATCCGACAAATGTTTCATAAATTAATCTTCAGTCCCAACTGACCCAGTCCCAATAGTCCCATTCCTAATTGTCCCAGTCCAAATTGTCCGGATACTGGTATTTATCCAAAGTACGTTAAATAAAGTTTATATATCATTTATTTTATTTACCTTTTTGAGATAAATGGAAAAGAAACCTTTACTGCTCACTGTAGACTTTTCTTCCCGCTTCGATCTGAAAGAAATTTTACACTGAATCGCTTCCTACCAAAATGTTATAAGCACTCGAGGCTTGTGATTAAACAGCAAGAGCGTGTGGATGGTTGCTTTGTTTTGTCAAAAAATTCTGTCTCTAGTGGGCGATAATACAAGAAATAGGTCATGAAGCTGAAAGCAACACACCTGATTTTATAACAGAAACTAGGCGTGTGCCACATTTTACCAAACAAACTAGAATTTTTGCCACTCATTTTGTGTAAATATTATGAGCTTGGGATTATCGTGAACATGAAAGTGGCTACACTTGTGTTAATCTCTGCGGCTACGTGGGTTAGAGAGGTTTTAAGCAACCACTCGATTTATTACATCACAAATCCTTGCCAAGATGTAGCCTTATAGTGAACATATGGTGTGATTAGATTACACCATATGGTGTTCATATGCTGATACTTGACTGTGTGGTTACCGCAAGTAAACCATATGGTAAATGTGTGTTTGCAGTTTTCAGAGACTCATATGTCCTTCATATGTTTAAACTGCATCTGAATGATGATACCACCATATGGTTAAAGCGCCTAAGATATGTCGATAAATTGTGAAATTTGGTCACCATATGAACATGTGATAAGCGCCATATATCGTTAGAATACGTCATCAACATATACAGCTACTGGATAAAATATGAATTGCTCGGGATATGGTGACTATATGGTTAATCAGCATGCCAACCGAGCATTTTGTTAATATGAGATCACAATATCTTAGAACTTTTGACGATCAACAAATTGGCATGCTTCTTGTGGTCTAATCTTTTAGTATGGTGCCATAGCAACCTGGATGCAATAAGAACAACCCCACTTATCAACGGCTTGCAACCAGATAATTAAAAGGGCTTACCGTCAATTTGTAGGGATGATGATGGCAGATTTGTGAAGAGGCTCCATTGACGAAAAAAAGCCTGCTATCTCACCTTACACATTGCTTTGCAATAAACTCGATTAAGGTAGAGTTACCCACCCTCCCTCCCTCGTCCCACGCCTCCCCCCCCCCCCCCCCACCCACCTGCAGTACAACTCCAGTTGAGACGCAGTGATAGCCGCTGAGATTAGACAAGTTATTCTTGCTCTCTCATCAGCATCAGACAGACTTCTTCCGCTTACAGACCGAACCTCCCGTGTGCTCCAGGCGTTTCGTTGTTACCTGATCTATTGTGCTAGAGGTGTATTTTTCTTCCTGTCTCCTATGGCGTATCCATAGATTGAAGTTGGCACTAATAAGACAAGATGCTGAAAAGCCCGACTCATTTTTGAAAATTTCTTGTTATGTATATTCTACACCTTTTGGGTTCTACAATTGAAGTGAATTTATTTTCTTATGTCTTTCACATCTCACAAACAGCAGTGGATCCAGGGTATTTTTTTAAAAGCGCAATGGAAAGTGGAACGAAACTAAAAAAAAAAATGTTTGTGTTCGTGTTGAGAATGAGTGTCGGGGGGGGGGGGGGGGGTGGGGGGAGTGGGAGGAGGGGGGAGAATGGAGGTGGCAAAGACTGTTTACTAGTAGTTTATAGTCTTTGGAGCTAGGGAGGGAGGGAGGGATTCATATCGATGCAAGGAATCTTCACAAGCGAATCGGATCGGAAAAATTCTCACAGTTACATTAATTGCGAGAAAATTGTAAGGTTCTCACCACCTATCAGTTTTCATTTTTTTTGACTGCTTATTGTCAAGAGTTTAAAAATTAAAATATTTATCATAAAGACGCCATTTTTGAAAGTTTCACGCTGATAATTAATTAATTCATTAACAGTGTGTGTGCGACAAATGTGTCGTGTGTGAGCTGCATGAACCAGCACAAGTCTGCAAGGCCAGACGCAGCTTGTATTTTAACTGTCAGTCAGTATATGTGAATGTTATTCGCCATAATTACCTGCCTCGGTATTCACAGAAGTTAACTGTGCAGTTAACAGTACACCACACAGTTATTACAAGAATATTTAAGTGAAATTTATCAATTAACTTTCAACAGTATTACCAGCTTCAGGAGCAGTTAACGGAATTGGTTAACTGTACAGTTAACTTTTATGAATACGGTACCATTAATTTCAATTTCTGGTTTGGAGTATTCACTTCTTGGGCTAAAAATGTGGGACCACTGTTACAGAGCGAGTATCCAATATGAAATTAATGTATTTAATTTAACATGATTCGTTTATTATTTATTATACTGGAGATGTCTTTCACTCCTGCGGCACTTCAAAAACATTCAATATCTCTTGCCAAAATATTGAATATAAATGAACCTATAAGTGCAATGAAATGAATATATTCGATCGTCAATGATAACCTTATGATATCTAAACATTTATAAAACTTGAAATAAAATCATAATTGAAGTGAAAAAACATATGGTCACAAGGTAGCAATGCTATATGTTTATTTTTTTTTTTTGCATTAATATGATGATCGACATTTGTTGACATTTGTAGGGACACGCGGAACAATATAAACTAAAGATAATATCACTAATAGTCACAACCATGTTAAATACATGTTCACCACATGTTAAACACGTGTTCACCACTTGCTTTACCACACTTTAGTTGGCAAAACATATGCTCAGCACATGCTTACTATATATGTGATTGTGGCTGGTTGGTTAATATCACATGTGCATGTTACTGTAAGGTTCCACATATCATCACGGCTTTAATTATGAACGTTAAGCGTTAACTGTGTTGCTTTAACCATATGTTTCCAATATGTTTAAGATAAACCATATGGCCATCACATCCTCAGTAAGTTCCATGCCATATCTTTTTTAATTGAATCTCCTTGCCCTCACTTACATGACCAACACAAAGTTATCTTTCTCCACACCAATAACATTGAAGTGTTTAACATGTCAAAGCGACTGAACTGCCATATTTTTAGAATTTAGCAATTTATAAAAAAAAGAAATCGGTGAACTGTGTTTGGAATTTGATGTTAAAAGGCATCCTGTTGCTGTGTGATTGGAGAACAGTGCAAGTTCGTCACAATTACATACATATATGACATCACAACTACAGCTTATTAACATTCTTGCTAAATACGCACGTCCCTCTGTGTCTATAGACATATGCCCATAAAACACTGGTGTTGAATTTTACAACCCTGTTAAAGATTATCACATATTATGATAGAAAAAGCCTAGCGCTGAATGACTGTGAAGATGGTATCAAGATAAAACCCAGCCCGAAAGGTGTCTGTTTTCGTCTGACGTTTTTCGTCTGCGCCTTGCCTGAATATGACACGAGGCTGTTCGAGAAATAACCAAGTCAGAAACTCTTTCTTTTCAAGCTTGAACAATGCTGACAGAGATCGCAGGCTGTGTATATTGTAACCTCCTTAAATTTGCCATATTCTTTCTACCCCAGTTATTTTATTTTTATGGTATCTGATAAAATATCTTAAATTATCTGTTCTAAAAATGGGGTTAACTAAAATATGATACGGAAAGCCAAATATGTTTTGGTCCTCTTTATGTTTGCATTTGGGAGAATGCTCTCACCAGGGGGGCTGTTTTTCTAGAATTCCTGACAGTTATTCGTCTCTTCTACTCTCAGCACTCCAAGTGTATCGTACTTTTACCATTTACGGCATTCTCCATTTAAATTTCTTAAACTGAATTGTTTATCGATTCAGTTATTTTTAGGTATCTATAAATATTTTTGTAAATGTTTAATTGATTTGGCAATATCTAGAACTCAGATTGTTTAAAAACATGTATAGCAGTAGACTTCATCATTTACTAATACATTTTCTCATTTGATTAATATCCACCCAGTTATTCTTTAAAATGTCTATTATAAATGTAATTTACAATTTTATGCATCTTTAAATGTATCACACTATCGCAAAGAAAAAAATACTTACGACGGTTGCAAACATTACTAAGTCTTGTGCCATCTTCCCAAGGCATATTGACATTCTCAGAGCTTTCGTAATAATGTCAGTTTTGTAATATGCAGCGATTTAGTGTACTTGGACCTAAATGCAGTGTATGTTTAACATCCATGTTAGGAAGCCGGTCTAGTCTAAAATAAACATGTGGAATATACGTAAGGATACAACTCACTTATTTGTATAACCGAACAGCTAATTTCAAAGTTTTTTTCATGAAACTGTTTTCCATTTCATTTTCAGCGATGCTTCTACTCGTGGCATTGACATAGTAATTTGAGAGTTTGTTTAGAGCGACAGAACAAATCTTTATACAGCATCGCTTCTTGTACAAGTTGATAAAAATTGTTGATAATGGCTGCCATGGGATTTTCGGTAGCCTACTCCCAGCTCGGTAATCCAAATCGAAAAAAAAACACGGCATGTTTAAATAAATATAACTTGAAATCAATCTCTCACCAAACCGTAAGACAGTAGATGTAAGAAAGAATTTTGCTGCAGTAAATCACCTATTATCGCCCAAATATCCAGACAGCTTCAAATTGTCCGTCACGACTCGACACGCCTAAGATTTGATTCTTCTTTTAATAGTTAAACGAATAACTGGGGGAGTTTTTTTTAATGGCAATTCCATTAAGGTTTATTACAATCAAACGATGTGCATTAATCTAAACGATTTAACGGTCTTTGGCGATGGCTTCGCGCCAACAACACCCATCTGTTTTATGTGGATACATGTGCTAATACCCACGCAACGAGAAAGCGTCTAGATTTTATATAAATGCAGTGAGGCCTTGGACCTGGGACCACCATCTAACCTACCAACACTGCTCTTAAATTTAGGGTGGATCTTATTTTAGTGGGAACAGAAACGGAACCTTGAAAAAGCGCCCACACATCGGGGTGGTCTCGATTTAGAATCTACAGACCCGTCAGCCAGCAACTCTGTTTGACTGGGACTGCAAAACAGCATGTGAAGGATCTGGGTGAAAACAAAATGTGAATGGTCAGTGTGGAAACAAAATGTGAATGGTCTGGGTGCAAACAAATGTGAGGGTCTGGGTGGAAATAAAATGTCAAGGGTCTTGGGGTAAACAACATGTGAAGGGTTTGGATGCAAACAAAATGTGAAGGATCTGGGTGCAAGAACTTTTTCGGGTTTTTTTTTTTTCGTTTTAGACATGACACAGGAATTATGAATGAAGCCAAGAAAGGTGGGCATTTCGTGATAAGCGAAAGTAGTTAAAAATTACAAGCCTATTCTCATAATATAGTTTACATTATAAACAGAATCCCTGGCGAAACTAGGGTTCTGTACCTAAGGTGGAACGACTTTATTCGCCAGAATTTCTGTTGACAAAAAAATCTTTTGTTGTAGAAAATAATCTGTTGAACGACAAACGGCATAAGAAAGTTCTGGTCAAGAATCATACATTTTCATAGATGCTTTTTCATCTCTTTAAATCTGTCCAAGGTGGAAAAGCGAGGGAAAGGGTTGGGCCAGTTTTCTCATGTGAGATTCGGAATTACACTCTATCGTAAGTATGATTAATCACATGATCACGGCATCTCAGTTTTGGTTACCAGCATAGCGGTTGTAAGCGTCCGTTAGTGAAGCACTCCCCACAGGAAGCATTACCCAGTTTTTTTCTCGAAAGTGTAACACCATTTTTTTTCATTTATCACTTTGCAGCCTGCTAGAAATGGGTTAGAAGCCTTCCCAAGGTTGTCTAGAGATAATTAGTTGATTATTCCCGATTATTTGGAATGTTGTCGCACTATTCAAATTTGTACATTCAAGTGCTGCCGCCCATCTTTCCTCTCCGCGGACGGCGCTCGATTGCAGTGGGTGCACCACCAACATACTGCTAGCCACATTGTGTTGGCGACAACGACTGCCAGTCTGTATCTTGCTGGCCATTGTCTCGCCGCCACGGTAACCATTAAAGGTTGCCTGTCCCACACACAGGCTACATTTTCGACACCCCAAAATAATAATAATAACAATAACAATAACAATAACAACAATAATAATAATAATAATAATAATAATAATAATAATAATAATAATAATAATAATAATAATAATAATAATAATAATAATAATAATAATAATAATAATAATAATAATTACCGATTATAAATATTTAATCGGGGATCGGACAAGAAACTTTTGGGTCTGACAGGCAGATTTTCAGACTTAGCTGCTCGGCCGACCAGCAACATTTAAAAGTTAAATTCCAACACTGAATAGAACCAACGCTGAAAATGAATCACCTTCCGCATGTAGGGTCATTTTCAATTATTCTAAAATCTAGTACTTTTCATTATGAAGAACGAACGCCACAATCCTGGAAAACAGACAATTTTAATAAGGTCCCATTGAGGTATCATTTATGACGTAATAGAGCGTTTGATCTTCGCCTCATGCGGGTGTAAGATTTTCCTGTCCCGAAAGCAAGAGTAAATATGTTCGTCTGCACAGAAAGTGTAAATTTGAGAAAATAATTTAAAAAAAAATTTACAGTTAAGACGACCTGTTGGCGGACTTACCACGTAATTTCTCTGCGGGTTTTAAAAGAGACTTCCCACGTCTAGATCTCTTTTTCTGGATCAAGAGCGAGTACAATACGGATCTTTGATCAACCCATGTTGACTAACATTGTTGACCCCTCTTCAGCAGGAGTGAGAATTTAGCCCAAAGCACACATTTGCCAAAATAATAATAAAACTCAGTGTCATTTACAAGAACATCTTGTAGAATACCAGCTTTATGTTGTTGTTTACTGAAAGTGATGACAACAATATCAAAGGTATGTTTAGTTTGTCATGTTGCATGTTTGGTTATTCTTTCTCGTATAAAAGTTTAGTTCTCAGTCCTAACTTGGCCCCTGAGGCTGAACATTCTACTTTGGAATTTTGGAAATTCTCAAGAAAAAAATTAATATGACAAGCGAAATGAAGAAATAAAATTATTGAAAAATTATTTGCAAAAATAAAATGATATGCAGTGTAAAGTGAAATAGAACAATAGTGGGGCTGAATTAAGGTGGTTCGGTTTCCGGCCTGGTCCAGCCCACAAACCCAGCAAATAACCGACGTCTTTTTTGGTTAAAAAATGTTGGATTTTGGTCGCGATGATTTCACAACCATATTCTGACCTATCACCCTAAGACCCCAAAACCCGACTTTATTCCGACGTCGAGTGATGAACATTATTATCGCTCACCGGAAATGGAAGTCATTTTGAAAAAGTGGAAGAAAAAACGTAATTTTTACATGAAAATTGTAGAATTTTGATGGCACGTCGGTATTTTTCTTCCTAGATTGTAAAAATTTTCATGGAAAATGCTTTCGTATGTATTTCACAACAGCAGTTGAATGATTAATTATCTATTACTTATATAACTCTGGTCAGTTTCAGGGCGGAATCCGACGTCGGTTCCAAGTATATGTACAACCTAAAACCGACTTAATTCCGACGTCGGATTTAGGTCGGAACCCGACGTCATTCTGACGTTGAAAACCCGACGTCGGTTCCATTTCATATACAACCAAAACCGGCACGTCAGTCCGACGTCGGAAACGTCTGGTCACGACGTCAACCCGACGTCATTCTGACGTCTTAATGTTTGCTGGGAATGGATCCACCCCACAAGTGGATCCACCCCACAAATGGATCCACCCCACAAATGGATCCACCCCACAAGTGTATCCAGCTCGCAGAAAACACTGCAATCATTTCACGAACGGTCGTATTTCCGGGGGGGTACCGCAGCATATTTTACCGTATCTGTCCAGAATTATTTTTACTTTCGTGGGTGGTTCTTGGGATTATTTATTTTCATGACGCCGTTTAACCCTCCTCTCCCCTCAGCAACCGCCGATTTGGCCAATCACCTGCAAGAATGGAATTGTGCCGTTGTCATTGAGAAACTACGCCACCAGATCATCCCCGACTGTGACATATTTTGAGGAATGTTATTCTGAACAGATACGCTTCAGTAAAGCAAATTTAAAGGACTCAAATGTATTGCTGGTTATTTTACAGACCCAGTTCGTTGCTAAGAATTTTAACAGCACTTTTTCCAGCTTTTAAATCTTTGACAAACATGTTAATAGCATCACATGATTGTTGTAATATCTGTATAAACACACACAATTTGGCCCGCATCAAGCCACATTATCTAGCAAGTTCTATGGTAATGGGCTAAAAGAACGGCATATTTTTTTCAATTTCGTATATATTTTTTTTCATCCGAACTGCGCGTTTAAATAAATATTTGAGTGAAGTAAATTCGTGTGTGCTGTTACACAGTTAACCGGGAGGTTCTGTCGGTATTCTGTCAGAATCAACTCACAGACTCCCTCATAGGTAGTGATACCAGTGAACCAAACGACATAAAGTAGTACTGCCAATCAGCGCGTATAAATACTTATTCAAGTGGAAGTAAAATGGCGATGGGAACAACCTTCAGTGTTGATACTTGGAGCAAATTTAAACCATTTGTGCGCTGCTCCGATAGCAGCTATAAAGCATCATTATCGAAGCGCTGTTGCTCTTACGTCTCTGGGAGCGGGGGGGGGGGGTGTAGCTGATTTTTACATTGATGTAAGAGGGCGATTTTACATTAATGTAAGAGGGCGATAAGAGCCTTATCGGTATTGGTGTTATCCGTTTTGCGCTGTTTTCACACTTCGCTTGACCACCGACCTCTCAGTCACTTTCTCAAGCTTCTTCTGAGGATTTATGGGCGTTTTCTCGGCTGGATCAGATTAAAAAACATAAATATACAGAATAAAAATTCCAAAGCCAGGTTTTTAATTTTTAAATTGTTCTTTTCTTGATGGTTTATTTTCCTGTGTGACTCATGAAGTACAGTGCAACCCTGGAAATAGGACCGCCAGTAGGACTGACCTACAGTTAGCAATATTTGGAGGAACCCTGTTTGTGAGGATCTTCATATGTGAGGTGGTTCCTATGTGATGTGGTCCTGTTTGATGTGTGGTCCTTATATTAGGTGGTCCTGCAGTGTTACTGAGTGGTCCCTTTGTGAGGTGGTCTTGTGTGATGTGTGGTTTTGTTTGCTGTGTGGTCCTTATGTGAGGTGGTCTTTATGTGAGGTGGTCCTGTTTGCTGTGTGATCCCTATGTGAGGTGGTCCTGTTTGCTGTGTGATCCCTATGTGAGGTGGTCCTGTTTGCTGTGTGGTTCTGTTTGTTATTTGATCCTTATGTGAGGTGGTCCTGTTTGCTGTGTGGTCCGTTCTCCGGCGTTTCTATTTACTGATCTCGAGCTGTCCGTTTTTAAATAACAAAATAGAGACCAGTACTGATCAAATTTGTCACGTTCAAATGGACCGACCTAATTCGTAAGTGAAGAGGGTGGGTGGGGGGGGGGTGGGAGAGGGGTGATGTCAGTTAGTAATAGGGCGATGGGGGAGGGGAGTGGGGGATCCGTCGCAGAATAAGCCATTAAGTGTTCTGAGATTTTTGTTGACATCCCCATCAAAACAAAGAAATATCTGTCAAAAAATTAATTAAAAAATACATGCGTGACCTATTTACAGGAGAACCTATTTTTCAAAAGGCGAACTATTAAACACTTGCCCAAAAAATCACACTTTTAAAATCGTTTTCTCCCTTCGACAAGAATTTTAAAACGTTTCAGCCTGATGTTGATGTGTATTTCGTTTTCATTTATGTAATGAACAGTGCGGTTGTTGGCTGTTGTGAGAGCTTGTGCAAATGCCGCTGCGTTGCACATCTTGATAAAAAAAATCACTGTTTTTTTTTTTCGCTTTCGCTTTTTAATTATTAAAACAAAAACAAAGGCGAAAACGAAAAGCGAAGTGTACAATTTCAGATCAAGTAGGAGTCGAAGGACCAGTATGATCAGAGGAGTCCAGGTCCGAAATATTTAATATACTACTTGCAGGTCTTCGACTTTTGTGAGTCGATGTCGACATCGATGTTAATAAGAACATCATATTTTTAAGTCAACTCATTTTACTGCGTGTGAATGCAGTTACAGAGTTCGCGTTGGCGGTGTTTTTGTCCACTTTTTGGGCATTTTTTTTTTACGAAATGACTCACTTTTTCGGAACCCATCGAGTCTTTCTGGACCCAACTGAGTCACACTTTTCTTTTTTGACTCACTTTCCTGAGAACCCAGCGCGAACCCTGAGTTATACCTTCCTTCTATATTTAGGAAGTAAATAGTGCAAGCGAAAACGCTCGAAAGAAGCATTTTGGAAAAAGACGCCATTGCAACCATACCATTGCAATGTGGATACTTCTATTAGGCGCTGTATCCAGCAAACTACTGAATTGAAGTGTTCATTTATGTCTTCAAGATCTGTCAAACGTTATTGAGAAAATGTGGATCGCGTAAAAGAGCAAAATGTTTTGTGGTGCAGTCACCAGAATATTGCCCTTATTTGCTCCTTTCGAGACCAACCCTAATATCTAATCTTACTACAAACCTCTAGTTTATTTTTGAAAGCTGCGTTCACCTCTCAGGTTTAACACGTGGATATTTTCTAAAACTGTTTTAATTTAGATTGTTCGAAGTTGTACCTACAAATAAAAACCAAACAAAAGGCCAAACAAAAGTGATTTGAATATTAGCCCACGCAGACAAGATTGTAGTATATAAAATATGTGAATTCTTGCTGTCTTATACAAAAAAGCAGTTCGGCAGTGCAGTCATTTTATGAGTTGTGCGTGCTTCACATGTCAACAAATAACCAAAAAGAAAAAAATAGGTAACGCCCCGAAACACTGCACTTGTCCATCTTTTTTGAAAGCACATTTGACACATTTTTCGTTCTTCCCCCTCCCCCTTAAGATTTCATATTCAACTTGGATTTGTTACTAGAATAGGCACCTGCAGGAAGAATCCAGGTTATTTCAGGCATCCAGGACCGACATGATTATTGGTTTTTAATCAATGAGATGCTGATAGAACAGAGATTTACTTTCAAGAAACTGCAATTATGTCTCGGCTGTTTTTATAAAAAGCCTTTTTTGTTTACAACAAAACATCTTGATGAGAGTATCAGTTTAGGGTTCTCCATCAATTAAGAAATCGAATACAACGATTTCAGTCACTATGCTGTATAAAACTTAATGAAGTTTCTTGCATTTGTTGCCCATGTGTGTTTGAGTGTGGTAAAGAGCAGTTACTGAAATGGTTCCTCCTTTCGCCGATAGAAACTTCCGTGCCGTTCTTACCTAAGCATCTTTTGTGAGTCAATGTCGATATGTTGCTAGTCGACATGTCAAGCAATAAAGTGTATACTTAAGCAATCTCTTGCGGGATGTCTTTTTTTTTTTTTTTGCAGTTGGCACGAAAAAAATCCAAATCACTTTATTTTTATAGACTGAAGTCCACTAATGTTAAGCGAAATGAACCACTTTGGGAGCAGCACGATGGAAGCTCTCAATCAGTTTCATCGGCTATGGCATAGAAGTCACACAAAAGATAGAGTTCGAAAATGAGATCAAATCAACTAGCTTTGCCAGTCTTGTTTTTTTATTTACGGGAGGGGGGGGGGGGGGGTAAAGATACAAAAGTCACCTGATCTATAGACAAGAACCCAAGGTCACGACCCAGGTCACCGAGTAACCAATGATGGTACACCCGCACAGGAGGTCTGAGTAAACAAGTGGGGATCAATATCAATATCAATATCTCTCCATCGGTTTCCGAAATACACAAATCATATGACCTTTGACCTGGAAACTAAAGATCACAGCTAGAGGCTCAGGTTACCCATTCGGATAGGCCCTTTAGGGGTGGGGGGTCTCTCAATTAGGTCAATATTACTCTATCTTTAATGGTTTTTTGATTAACAAAAATCACGTGCTCTATGATCCTTTAAACTCAAGGTCACGATTCAGGACACAATACGTCTTCGTACAGCATACAGCATATATAGTTAAGAGTCTGAAAATTAGGTCAGACTGCCTAGTCTACAACGACTATATAACTGTACGCAAGAGGTCTATAAGTCGGCGACTCTTGACATTGGTACTAAAAGCAAGAAGTTTTGTTCAAAATCCACCCTCTTGAGATCCCCCCTCCCCCCCTTGATCCGTGGATACCTTTATGTATCCGTCCTCCCCATGCAACATTTCATTTGATGAAGATTATGCTGTGATATCACTTAAGGTTACTTTCAATCCTGGGAGCTTTAAATCTTATAAGGAGAAGTACTTTTTCCTTTTCACACAACCAGTTACCGTACACATATGTAAGAGTGTATTAACATGCCCTTAGTGCAAAAGTGCTAATGATATATTTAAAGTCTTTAAAAAAAAACATATTAAAATATGTACCAAAAAAATGCTGATTTACCCATGTGATACATAGTTGATGTGACTGCTTAAGACACATGAAATGATCATAAACATACGTGCCACTAACACCAACAAAGAGAGTAGACTTAACTACCCGAGTCTGTAGTCTGATATATGGTGACGTTAATTGGCCAAAAACCTGAGTATGGCGACATGTTTATTAACGCAAGTGTAGAGACTTGAGTTACTTTGAAATGTACATAATCTCTACAAATAACAAGCACTTCATAGATGCTTCAGTTTTAATTTTTTTTGTTTAAGTTTTTTTATTTATTTATTTTTTTTTTACAAAGTGACGGCCAAATTGTGACTTTGTTTACACACAGAAAAAAAGCATTCAATGATCTTCAGAAGAAAATGTCCTTACTAAATGATCGAGAAAATACGATCTGATGAAGGCCCAAAAATTAAGTGTCAAAATTTTTAGATAAAGCAATTTACAGAACTCTTCAAGGTATGTTGATGTAACATCTAAAACCAGGGATGTAAACAAGATTTAACTGCGGGCGGATGTGCCATAAACGCCCCTCATGTAGCGTTTGTTATTTGTTTGCGCAATTACGTGTCTAATTATATTATTTATTACAGTAGTCTAGAGTGAATAATAAAAAAAATGCGGATTGATTGTGCATATAATTCACAAGCCTTGAAATTAAGAATTTAGTCTTTAATGTTTTGGCATTTTAAGCGGAGACTCCAGCCCTTTGCACTTTATGAAATTAGTTATTAAAGTAAAAAAAAGAATTTTTCAAGAGATTTTTTTTCAACTTTATGAAATGAATTAGACAGTCTTTGCAGAGATGACAGAAAAAAATATTTAAAAAATTACGTGACAGAAAAAAATACAAAAAATATATAAATAAATGAAAAAATATGTTAGTCTTTCTTCCTTCAGCTATTTGTGGACTGTGTCAGTGACAAATTTATCTGGGCTGGGGGGGGGGGGGGTGGAAGAACGGACTGGATTGATTTAGAATATTCCCGGTAAATATACAAAGAATCTTAAATTGATCTCGTTTGAAGTGTGTATCAATACCCGTTTCTACGTTTGTTTTATTATGATTATTTTGTTCGCAGAAAGGCAAAGGCACAATGGCTGATTGGGGAGAGTGGGGAGGGTGGTCCAGCTGCACCAAGCCGTGCGGAATAGGAATCTCCACACGATACCGCGTCTGTGGGGACGCAAAAGAGTAAGTATTCACACCCCCTTCCCCGTCCTCCCCCACCGGTCCAGCTGCACCAAGCCGTGCGGAATAGGAATCTCCACACGATATCGCGTGTGTGGAGACGCAAAAGAGTAAGTATTCTTAACCCCCCCCCCCCCCCCCCCCCCCCCCCCCCCATCCCCCAATCACGCACTCCTACCCCCACTCCTTGAAACACAATTAAGAATAAAGTATTTTGAAACCTGTAAACGTATGTTAAAATACAATGCTTGCTTAGTTCACCATTTTTAAAAATTGAAAAATGGTAATCTTTTGAAGTTGTAAAACCTTGCCTTGTCACATGGTTAACGGAGGTATATAAAAGGTATTGTAAATTGCGACACATTATTTATGCTTATCCGGTATGCTTCTTTTGGCAGATAAAACCTAATAGAACGATCGAGTTTCTTAGTGAAAAGAGTTAACAGAATATTAAATGACGACCAATTAATATTTCAAAGCCAATATTCATACTTACAACTTAACGTTGAAAACCAAATACTTATTTACTTAATAGGTGAGAGGTTGTAAAAGTTATATAGAGATACGCCTGGGGCTGTTCAGGGACCGTCCCTGAAGTTCTTTGTAAATTTTGTGGTAACTTTAAATTCCCACCTGCCTGTACACAGAAGTACGTATTTAAGCCAGGTCAGTGTAGGTATATACTTTATGGACGGGAAAAGTACAGGAAATAGGAGATTTTTCATCGCGGGACACAGTGAAGGCGTATAAGGTGATTTTACTCTCAAATCGCCCTGCCCCCCCCCCCCCCCCCCGCAATGGTCATTATACCTTGGCATCCCCTAACCGATCCCCTCTCGAGATTTCATCCCCATATTTTTTTTTATTTTAGAAGCATTTAGATCTATTTTACAAGAAATGCCTTCAGATTTTCAATAAATTGTGATCTTCAATACCCTGTGTTAGATAATTAAGTGACAGCCGAAGAAACGTGAGGAAGAATTACTTTTGTGGACTGGTTCCGTTTTTTTAAAGTAGATAATGAAATAGAAATCTCCAATATCAAGCCGTGGGAGGGGTAGGAGGGACTCTTCACTCTCACACTTCATACTTCTATGCTGCGTATGAAGTGCGTTAGAAGTATGTGGGCAACGCTTATGAAATGCATAGGGAATTCACATTACTTACGCTTTAAATGTCATAGTTAATTTCATAGGTTGTTCATATGCAATTCATATAAAATTCAGCTGTATAACTGTTTTTGTTTGGGACGGGGGTGGGGAGCATTCGACACTTAAGTGTTTTCCGAAGTGGCTTGTGAAATATGGGTTAATTAAACAATCTCTTGCCAAATACTGCGAGATTCCACAAAATATAGTTGTCGATTCAGGCAAACTAGCCTGAATTTTTTGTTGCAAAATTAAGATACTAAGTACACATATCTTCAAGCAAAAAAAAATAAATAAAATAAAATAAAATAAATAAATAAATAAAATAAACCCTTTGAAGCCAAAAGGAATATGGATTTCCTATGTACTTCATATGCAGTGCCCATGGACTTAATACATACTTCACATGTACTGTAGATGCAGCAAGTATGAAGTATAAAAGTGTCTCTCCTTCTCTTCCGAAGGAAAAACCTGAAAAAAGAGGGGAGGAACAAATACTAGGGGTGAAATTAACCGTGAGACCAAACTGATGAAACAAAACACCATAATCTGCACAACAAATATTTGTAAAAATAAATAAATAAACCGACTGAAAATTCTTCCTTTTTGACGAAATTGGCATTCCGAGCTCACCGAATTTGTCATCAAAATCGCACGAATCAACAGAACATAAGCCACCCCCTCCCCACGCCCTCCACATATCGTGTCTTGTTTGACTCTTAATGTCTTCTTAATCCAAGGGCAACACTTTATATTTGTGTATGTGTGTTTCAACAGCTCAGGTTCCGATCGCGGAAAGATGAAAACGAATTGTGTAGGCGAATACAGACAATACAGAACATGTAACTTGCTGGTAAGTCGTTCCGCGATATCGGATCCAAGATAAATGTATTCTTCTTTTTTTTCTTTTATTTATTTATTTATTTATTTTTTGGCAGGGGTGGTGAAGATTAGTCATTCTGGACAAGTCTCAAACTATGAGCATGTTTTCTCTTAGATTTTTTTTCTAGAGTTAAAAATGAATCCCCTTTGAACATTCCGTCATGTGTTTTAATATGAAGCGGGAAGCGCGAAAATAATTTATTTGCGTTTTCTTTGCTTGTGCAGTTCCACAAGGCACTGGTGAATATATCGGAGTTACAAAATGGCCTCCTGCAAGACATGCAAACTGAAATATGCATTAGTCAACGAAAACAAATCGCTTTTTTCAACGAAAAGTTTGAGTTGATAATCTTCAGAATTTCTCTTTACGTCCCTGAGAAGTGATGGGGGACAAGTGATGTTTCTCCGAGATTATGTGTTTGAAAACTTGCTTTGCAGAAATGTCCGAAAGGAACAAAAGACTTCCGTCAGCTCCAATGTGAAAGGTTTAACAGCCGCGTTGTGGCAGGGAGGCGATATACCTGGGAGCCATTTTATAACGGTATTAACTGTTACTCTTTCCCAATTTACAGTTTTAAAATTCATTGTTCTGCAGTGTAATACTGCCCCCTCCCTCACATAAAATTGCTAAATACGTGGAATCGATCCTAAATACGTAAAATCGATCCTAAATACTTGGAATCGATTCTAAATATGTGGAATCGATCCCACATACGTGGAATTGATCCTTAATACTTGGAATCGATCCTAAATATGTGGAATCGATCCCACATATGTGGAATTGATCCTAAATACACGGAAGCGATCCTAAATACGTGGAATCGATCCTATATACGTATAATCGATCCTAAATACGTGGAAGCAATTCTTCGGCAACGTTTCTAACAACAGATTGTCTTATATAAATAAAAAAGATAAATAAAAAACTTTCAAGACTGAGTACACCCATCACACTTAGTGTGCAATTGACTATCTTACCACATTGCTTCTGTTAACTATCAGTTGTTCTGCTGTTTGTTTATTTAATACGGGAGATTCTTGATACCTGGTCTTTTCTCTTCTTTTTTTTACAATGACATAAAGCTCAGAGAATGGTGCAGCTTGAAATTGGCATAGCTGATTGAAGAATCGCTGTCACACTTCATTTGAGTCTTCGCTAGTTAGTTTACGGCCAGCCTGAATATTACCCATTTGGCACTTAAAAAAACGATTTCCTTAAAAGTTTCAACAAGAATGCACACCGACATTGCGACCGATCAAAATAATAGCGAATGCCCCAGTCAAATGAAACTGCGAATGCTAACATTCACGCCTGCTTTAAAGCTACCAGACTGAAGGGTCTTAGACCTGTTTATCATTATTTCAATTTACCTTTACTATTATAGAATAGTTTGTGAAGTTTGGGGCAAGACCAAAATAAACTAGAGCGTTTTCGCTACCGAGTAGCGAAAAATACACTTGGGGGTCACAAGAAATACGATTCTGAACTCTGTCACCAAGGACCCCTTACATATCGTCTTTTAGATTCAAAGGGTTGAAAATAAGCCCAAAATCGCTCTATCTCTAACCGTTTTCGCGATAATGGCCCACTTCCTGTTTCTGACTTTGACCATAACCGAGGAGGTCAATGTTACCGAGGTACCTCTTATATATCGTCTTTTAGGCCCAAAGGGTCGAAAATAGGGTCAAAATCGCTCTATCTCTAACCGTTTTCGAGATATTAGTCAACTTCCAGTTTTTTACTTTGACCATGGCCGAAGAGGTCAAGGTCACCGAGGTACCTCTTACGCATGGTCTTTTAGGCCCAAAGGATAGAAAATAAGCCCAAAATAGCTCTATCTCCAACCGACTTCGAGATAAGGGCCCACTTCCGCTTTCTGACTTTGACCATTGCCGAGGAGGTCAAGATCACCGAGGTACCTCCTACGTATCGTCTTTTAGTTCCAAAGAGTCGAAAATAAGCCCAAAATTGCTTCATCCCGAACCGTTTTCCAGATAATGGCCCATTTCCGGCTTCTAACTTTGACCATGGCCGAAGAAGTCAAGGTCACCAAGGACCCCTTACATATCGTCTTTTAGATTCAAAGGGTTGAAAATAAGCCCAAAATCGCTCTGTTTCTAACCGTTTTCGCGATAATGGCCCACTTCCTGTTTCTGACTTTAACCATAACCGAGGAGGTCAATGTTACCGAGGTACCTCTTTAGGCCCTGAGGGTCGAAAATAAGGTCGAAATTGCCCTATCTCTAACCGTTTTCGAGATAATAGTCAACTTCCAGTTTTTTACTTTGGCCATGGCCGAGGAGGTCAAGATCACCAAGGTACCTCCCACGTATCGTCTTTTAGTCCGAAAGGGACGAAAATAAGCCCAAAATCGCTTTATCTTTAAACGTTTTCGAGATAATAGTCAACTTCCGGTTTTTAACTTTGACCATGGCCGAGGAAGTCAAGGTCTTCAAGGACCCCTTACATATCGTCTTTTAGATCCAAAGGGTTGAAAGTAAGCTTGAAAATCGCTCTATTTCTAACCGTTTTCGAGATAATGGCCCACTTCGGGTTTTGACTTTGACCACGTCCGAGGAGGTCAAAGTTCATAAGGTACCTCTTACAGATTGTCTTTTAGGGCCAACGGGTGGAAAATAAGCACCAAATCGCTATCTCTCTAACTGTTTTAGAGACAATGGCCCACATCTCGAATCGATTTCAAGATAATGCCCCACTTTCGGTTTTTAACTTTGACCATGGCCGAGGAGGTCAAAGTCACCGAGGTACCTCTTATAAACGGTCTTTTAGGCCCAAACGGTCCAAAAATAAGCCCAAAATTGCTTTCGCTCTAACCGTTTTCGAGATAATAGTCAACTTCCGGTTTTTGACTTTGACCTTTGCCGAGGAGGTCAAGGTCATCAAGGACCCCTTACATATCGTCTTTTAGATCCAAAGGGTTGAAATAAGCTCAAAAGTTGCTCTATCGCTAATCGTTTTCGAGATAATGGCCCACTTCCGGATTCTGACTTTGACCATGGCGAGGTACCTCTTACATATGGTCTTTTAGGGCCAAAGGGTTGAAAATAAGCTCAAAATCGCTCTCTCTCTCTCTCTCTCTCTCTCTAACCATTTTCGAGATAATGGCCTACTTCCTGTTTTTGACTTTGACCATGGCCGAGCAATTCAAGGTCACCAAGATGCCTATTACATATCTTTTTAGGCCCTAAGGGTGGAAAATAAGCTCAAAATTAAAGTGGTTAAAATGTGGATTATACGGCATCTAATCACCCTCTATCAGTGAGCCAAATTTCATCAATCTTTAGCAACTGGGAAAATCCAAACGCTGCAACCAACTTAAACTTGCAGCCATCACACTGTGATGGCTTTTTTTGAAAGTTGGGCAATCAATACACCGATCCTGATATCATATCGGTTTGAACTACCGCTCTCAGCTTCTTGTCGCCTGTTTCGTTTTGTTGTTTTTTTAATTGAAAAATTAAGCGAATTAAAAAAAATACAAGAGGATCAACTAGGCGACTGAAGTTTATCATATTCAAATTTCATATTTCTAGCCCTAACGGCCTCTGACTAGTTCCACGGACAAACTAAAAAAACGAAAAAACATGCCACAACTTCGGCTAAAATTTTCATACAAATTCAATACACTAGGGGATTTTGGCAAATCACCAAGTGTAACGATCATAAGAACAGTGAAAATGGCCCGAGTTTGGCATTTGGCTAATTTTTGGCGGGTTGCGAGAAGGGTATTGAAACGTTTCCAAGCAAAAACTCTAAGGCCGATCGAAAGATGATGTCAGGCTGCCAAGTCTGGTTATAATCTGGCTGTGTTTGGTCGCAACCACAGACCAGAGTCTAACCAATGGCCCAACTAATCTTTGACACAAGGTTGAATATCCGTCGGGTAAGCATCCAAAACGCAACTTTCCCGACGTCTAATCAACGTTTTTATGGAACGTTGATTAGGCGTTGTAAAATCGATGTTAGATAGACCGCGAAATATGAACGTTATATAATCGTTGTATAAACTTCAAACGAAAAAACAACCTCCTTGTCTGACTGAAAATGGTAGCCATGACAATTCGCTTTGAAAACAGACCAAATGAGGACGTAGAATAAGTTTTTCTCTCACCCGCTTTTGAAAATGTTCACTGAAATCGACTTCATACGCATAATGCGCTACCGTATGGCCCAAAGGTGATCGAACTGAGTGATTTTGTTGTATAAATAAACAGGAAATGTAGAATATAAAACTGATGTATGAACTAACGTATAAACATATTACATGACGCCGAAAATTTAAGTGTTATACTTCTGTAAATATTTCATGCTGTAGTCCGTATAACGATCGACATCAAAGCACATGTCTGGTAGACACAGCTCACGTTCGCAGGAGTTGCATAGACTAAAAGTAGTGATGTTATTCGGGATTGTTCTTGGTTCTTTTAGTTGTCTGTATAAGAATGATATAGAAACAACTTATCGTAATGACTGAAAAATGACCTAAAGTAGTTCTACTCCAGATGTAGTCCTATTTGTGGGTGCCTCAAAAGTCTAAGGCAGTTATAGAAGGGGACCATTGAAAAGCAGTCCTCCTGTGCCGGCAATGTTTTTCTGTACCGGCGATATTTATGTCTGTGAAAAATCAAAAGCAATATGTTTAGAAAGGATAACCAATTAATCACAAGTGTTATCATGCGAAATGATCATTCGTTCATGATCCACTACAGACACCAAAGAGAGGCCTTCCTCTAGAATGGTAAAAACTTAAGCTTGATAACATTTTCTTTATTTGCTTAATTGGGTCTGTTTTTATTCTGCCGTTTCCTAGATAAAAGCCGCCCACACCTAAATCTGTGTAAAACCTGCAAGTCTATGTGCACGATGCTATAGCAGCTTCAAATCCATCATGTTAAAAAAAGCTACAATCTCCGACCAAACGGAAAGTAAAAGATAGATTTCATATTTTAGTGATACATAACAACTCTCCACTTTATAGGTTTATCTTTTATTTTTATTATGTGATCGACCGACAGCCTGGTTTTTAAAATGGTAAATTGAATCACAATCTACAATTGAATCACAATTGAATCTACTCCAAGCTGTATTAGGTGAAAGTATTTCGTGGCGCCCCTAGATATTGAAAGGAACAAATCTGACCAATCTTTGTTATATTATAATAAAAACATATACCCACAGAAAATGGTACACGACGTAATGGACCAGAAATCTAAGACATAATTAGCTGTTATCAATATGATCTGTGGTGCAGCTTTCTATGACTCAGGAATGTCGTTACATAATTAACTGTTACCACTGTATTATGTAACATAACATAGTATGACTAAGAAAATCTGTGACAAAGATTACTGTGACTGAGTTACTCTGTGAGATAAGTAGCTGTCACCAAGATATTCTGTCACAAAACTTGCTGTGACCAAAGTGCCCTGTGGCAGAATTTGCTGTGATCCAGGCATTCTGTGACAAACCTGGAAAGAGAAAGGAAGTGAACATTATATATACGCGATTGAATTTTTTAAATAAGTCTGACTCGTGCAATACCCTTTCTTCTTAATTTATTGTGTGCTCAGTTGGAATTGGAAAGATAATATGTGATTTATCTTCAATACCGATCTCTTCTTCTTTGTTGCCTTCAAAATTAATGCTGTAGAAAAGATGTCTTGTTCACAAACACTGATCTCAACAGATGATAAAGTGATTCATTGGATGCTCTTGTGCAAGTGGAACGCCAGGGAAACTACACTCTAAAATAACAGCTTCTCTATATACCCGCGTGACTGAAGCAGTATTTTTTTTTTGTAAATTATCATTTCTTGAATATATCAAAACTTGGAGATGCAATAAATATAAAGAATAACATAAATGAAATTGGGACTATGTTTGATTGGTGTAGGGAGTAATAAATTACCGGGAATCATATAAGAGATTTAAAAACAATGTAGAGGTGGCATTTTAAAATATGTCTCTTCAAATGCAGTCCTACTTAAAGCCGGCTCGGATCTTTGCCAAACTCAATGCGAAGAAACCTGCAGAGAGAAACGCATCACGTGAATTCAATAAAGTCTAGGGTTTCAACCCCCAGCCCTCCAGAATAAACCCCTCTAAATGCAATGAGCATGGACACTGGTGTATATTGTGTATGGTGCTTCTGTAAACTTTTTCCTATTGCACTATGCAATACCAAAACAAAGTACCTATTACATGATCTGTCCCCCTGCTTTATTTACATTTCATGTTTGAGTGGTAACCCTTGGTTTTTACAGTTCTTTTGCATGTTTCCTTTTTCGTTTTAAATGTTGTTTTGTGCCGTTTCGTAATGAGATTCTACTTCTTATAAGTACGCTTTAACATGTTAAGATTCTTGAGAAATATGACACTTTGGAAATAAGGTTTGGGAAGTTAAGTTTAAGGGGGTAGCCAAGTAAATACAGAAACAGAATGATATACACAACTTGAAATCCAGGATGACAGTTGAACCTAAAAATCCAACTGTATTTTTAATATACATTGAGATATATACACATAATTACATTCTCTTTTCATTTTTCATTCATTTTACTCATATATTAGCAGATTTTAACCTGTTGGTGGTATTTGTTTCTAAGTAGTCAAACAGATGACGTAACTGTTTCATTTGAGTATTTAACATTTGAAGGAAAGACTAGAAAATGTCTGTCAGTCAGTCCTCTTATGTTCGAGCTAATTCTGTTGTAGATGTGCAGCGTCGTAGTGTCTTTCAAATTCGTCAAAACTGACATTTTTCTTTTTTTTCTTCTTTGCTGGCCATTGCGAATTGTAATTGGTATTTATTGAGTTAAAGCCGATCCAATAGATGCAGCAGCAACTTCAATGGCTGAAAACGGTCGTATACAATTAGGCGGGGATTTTAGGGAAATTTAATTTCATGTAAATAAGACCCTTCTGAATCTAAGCAGATATTATGGTATTATGCTTGACAGTAGACATGGGTGCCAAAGTAAGAGCATCGGTCTTCGTTTGCTGTCCTCAAAACGACGAAGCTAAGACGAAATGAAAAAACACATCGTTCGCTGTTTCTTTTTCTTTTTCGAATTATCGATAAGTGTAAAAAACCGGTAACAAGATTCAGATCTAGGTCGTTTCTCATTGTTGGATAATGTATTGTTTTGGAGTTGAAAAAAAGTGACATGATTTTGTAGAATGATCTAAAGGTTTTTAAAACTCTTTACCAGTGACGAAACAGATTTTCTAATAGTGTAGGCATCTTCAAGGACTTAACTGTCTGTTGAAGTTAAATTATGAGAACGTTATGGCGTGAACAAGTCTAAATAAATTGCTAAGCTGTTAATAAAATCGTAATATATGTAAGGCAAGTTAACTCTCACGTCTCGGGTTAAATAAATTTGTTTTGCTCAACTCTCAACAGAGTAGAAGCTATTAGTCTCTTAACTTACTGCAGGATACATCATTGTTGTCTCAGGGAATGGCTGGTAACGAAAGCGTTTGGGTCAATGTATAAGCTTCGAGAAATTTTGATTGAAAATTGAAAAGAGCACAAAATGACAGAAAAAACCCTCGAAGAATTGTTGAACAACGACAGCTCTCTGCATACACAAAATCTTTCTGCACATACAAAAATTTTCTGCATATTTAAAAGCTGGCATTTCCTTGCAATACAATAGTGATAGAATGTTATCAAAAACTGAATTCTCTTCTGAACTTAACACACAAACACACACACACACACACAGATATATATATATATATATATATATATATATATATATATATATATATATATATATATATATATATATATATATATATATATATATATAGGAACTTTGTCAACATGTTAACGTGCAATTAAATTGGCACGAAGAAGAAAAACATAAGGAAATATTAATTGTCAAAAAAGATATTGCGTCATTTCATTCGACAACGTTATATTTGTTTGTTTGAAAATAGTTCGAACATCAACGATAGCATCAGTTGCAAAAGATAGCATTCACCAGCACGAGCCAATCAAGACACACCTTGCAAGCATTTTTTCGTGGCTAGAATAAGATCGCCACACCTCTTGTATTCAATCTATTGTATTACTACATAAAACTTCAACGAAGTACAGAATGCTACATGTAAAACCGTGATTTACTCGATTTTACTAAACCATAGTTCATGATTTTCAAATGATTTAACGTGCTTTACTTTGTTGTCAAAACAATTTTGTTTGCATCGACATATTTATGGATTATATCTGCTTGCAAAAAAGTACAACGACAGAATTGCTCTGTTTCTCAATACATTTTTCGACACAGTTCGTTGATATTCAGATAAACGAAAGGATAGTTCTGCTACGACCTACTCCTACTATTATAATTACTAATGTCACTACTAAGTTTTAATACTAGTACACCTACTACTTCTAGTACAACTTTTACTACAGCTGCTATTGATTTCAGTTATCATTCCTAATGAAGTTTCGTTGTGGTCAATTTGTGGTACAGAGTACGTGGATCAGCACGGTTAGAGCAAAAAGGTTCAGTGCTATGAGACTCTTATGACTTAGCTCATTTGAATGTCAGATACATTGTAAGTGAGATTAAAGCCCTACAAATTAACCTAAAAACGCTATTCTTACATTCTATCACGGTTAAAAGATGGACAACAATGTAATCTGTTGTAAGAAAATCCCGAGTTGCGTGGCAACGCAGGTTTTCTGACAACAGCATACACTGTTTTGAATCTTTTAACTGACTTAAAGCATGATTCTATGGGTAAATTAACGTAATTTTTTAGCAAAGAATCCACCCTAAATATAACAATAGACTGCTCATAATTATGTCATTAAACTGACAAGCTTCATAGTATGTGTCACAACATATTGCTGTGTAATGCGATTGAATCACTTCTCAGAATGTGCCCCTTAAATCAACATTAGCTGTTTGGCATTTATATCTTGAAATCAAATACAAATCATAAAAAATCAATTACAAATCAAGGGCAAGGTCTTCAGGGCTGTTCCGGACATAAGATTGATTATTGGAAATTTATAAAATAAGACTTATGAACTATTTCATTCAGTCAGTTCACCTCCTTGGTGTAGTGATTAAAATATTCACTTGTTAAGTGAAGGGTTCTCAGTTCAAATCCGTATGGCCACATTTATATGAGCCTACAAATTCATTCTTCAACTAGACCTTTTCGCTACCGCGAAAAATACGATTCTAAACTCTTGACCCCTTACATATCGTCTTTTAGGCCCAAAGGGTCGAAATTAAGCTCAAATCGCCCTGTCTCTAACCGTTTTCGAGACAATGGTCAACTTCCGGTTTCTGATTTTGACCTTGGCTGAGGAGGTCAAGATCACAGAGGTACCTCCTACGTTTCGACTTTTAGGCCCAAAGGGTCTAACTGTTTTCGAGACAGTGGTCCATTTCCTGTTTTAGACATTGACCATGGCCGAGGATGTCATTCGTTCTCTAAGGTTATGGTTAAGAAATGTGGCTTTCACGGCCGTCTGCTCACCCTTTATCAGTGAGCCAAATTTCATCACTCTTTCTTTAATTGGGAGAAACCCGAACGCCTTAGCCAGCTTAAACTTGTACACTGTGTGATGGCTTCCATTGAGAGTTGGCCGATCAATACACCGAGGCTGATATCAAATTTGTTTATCGTTTTTTAATTTAAAAAATTAAGCGAATTAAAAAAAATACATGAGGATCAACTAGACATACTGAAGTTTATCATGTCCAAATTTCATCCTTCTAGCCCTAACGGCCTCTGACTAGTACCTCGGACAAAGTAGAAAAAATGGCATACATGCCATATCTGCGGCTAAAATTTTCGTACAAATTCAATACACTAGGGGATTTTGGCAAATCCCAAAGTGTAATGATACTTTACCGTAAAGGATGTCCCGCCTTTCTACAGGATATCATACGGCCAGAGCGCTCTTATACTAGATTGAAAATTAGCGTGGAACTGTAACTTAGGAAACACGCTACAAACAATAGCAAAATCATCAGCCATGTTTCAAGGATAGGCTAAAAATTTTACGTTATGTCTGTACGTTATGATTTCTTCTCAAGTTGATCTTAAGTTAGCGTCCAGAAGCAAACCTTATTTGGTTAATGTTCTGATGACACTTCTGTATTCTCCGGAATCAACATTATGTTCCTTTTTATGTTTTAGCACTACTGGCCGCCATGAAACAAGTACTGTGCATGTGCCATTAGCCTGTTCCATCTCAAATGATCATCGAAATAATAATTTTAAAACCATTGAAGAAGTTTCATTTTTCTTTTTTTTTCCCGAAATTTTTAACTAAATCAGTTTCAGTGCTACCACTTACCCTAGATTACGATTAAACATTAATACTATGCTTTTAGCGACAGTTGCTGGAGGACTTAAATTCGACATGGTCTAATCACTTTGCAAAAAAAAAACAACACCAACAAAACAAGACAAAACAAAACAAACAAAAAATAAATAAGCAAGACTTCCCTTTAATAAGTGGGCCCAAAACTGGCATTTTCTGACTTCTAATCTTAGTATACCAGGCATATACAGTTTCATTTAATTAATGTTTTTAAAAAAAAAAAAACAGTCATTTTGTTTCAATTCTTCCTTCTGTTTTTCTATACAACTTAATCTTTTTGTTTCAACGCATTTCCCTTAAAATTATCTTTAGTTGAATCAGGAAGGCAATTTTACAGACGTATTGTTTCATTTATCTGGATTCTCGTGAAAAACTCTTGACACCATCTGCATGTTATGACGTCATAAAAATGGGAGTGTGTGAAGAGTGAACAATATAATCGAAACAATCGCATATTTTTCCAAGTGAAAAGCGAAAACGTCGCAGAATTCGCCTTGCAAAAGGCTATAAGATAACACAATTCACTATGTGAAAAGGCAAAATATCGCAGATCTCTCAATGAAAACAATAAATTTGAGAACCTAAAAGACAAATTGATCGGCATCTTTACGCTCACTACAGTATGAAGAGTAAAGTGTAAAAAGGCGAGAAGATGGCATATTATTTTTAACCAAAAGGGAAGAGAAAATTTGAAAAGTAAAAGGGAAAAGATCGTAGATTTTAAGCGGAAAAGTTATGGATGCTAGTAATCACTAAATCTATGTTAACCAAGAAATCATTTTTATATATTCAGAAAAACTTACGGCGAGTTGACATTGGTTTGGAGTTTATTTTTATTTCACTATCGCAGTTGTTTTGATATCAGAGCAGTACTTCTAGTATTTTCGGACACTAGTATTTTCCCAATATCCTATGTGATTCTAGTATTTTCCGGAAGTACCCGATATCCTATGCCCGAAGCTGAGTTTCCAGAGAGTCACTTATACTTAAGCGAAAACGGATGTAGGAATATCTGAAACAAGATTAATTTTAACCATCTCTCTCTCTGTCTCTCTCTCTCTCTGTCTCTCTCTCTCTCTCTCTCTCTCTCTCTCTCTCTTTCTCTGTCTCTGTCTCTGTCTCTCTCTCTCCCTCTCTCTCCCTCTCTCTCTTTCTCTCTCTCTCTCTCTCTCTCTCTCTCTCTCTCTCTCTCTCTCTCTCTCTCTCTCTCTCTCTATATATATATATATATATATATATATATATATATATATATATACATATATATATATATATATACACACACACACACACACACACATATATATATATATATATATATATATATATATATATATATATATATATATATATATATATATATATATATACTAAAACCTCTATCTATCTATCTATCTATCTATCTATCTGTCTGTCTACCTGTGGCAGTTCCTGAGAATTAAGAAAAATGCCAGTTTGATCTAAAAATTCTATTTTTGCTAGAATGTTATAATAATGTTAATTCAGCAGATACGTATAATTGTTTTACATTTCAATTGCTTGTTATTGTCCGTCTGGTGTTGATAAATTAGCCAAATTAAACACACTAGAGTTGCGGTTTTAGCAATTGAAATTGCACTTGAATGATAATGGTTGTCGACGTGTAGCACGCAGATAGTATCAGTGATAACGCAACAGTTACAGAATAAACAAACCTCAGCCAGGATAAAAACTATACGTCATATGCCATTAGCGCGGCTGATTGACGGTGGAGCTTCATTATTTCGGATTTGGAATGAGCTGAAACAGTCGTGATCGCAGTGGAGTGTCGTTTTGTCAATTCCTAGGGAACACTCCAGTGTGTCTGTCTGATATTTTATTTTACAAACTTCGGAATCTTCAAACTTGCAGGTGGTAGTGTTTCGTCCCAACCACTCACAACGTCTACCAAGTGTCTGTTGAATTCTTGGATAGACAGAGGCATTTTTCACTGGTTTTGATATTCTAGTTGTATTTGTCTGTTTGCCTTTTAATTGCACTCTTCAAAAAGTTGAACAGTGCAGGTGATTTAATCAAAGACTCATCAGTCAGCAGCGGAAAAAGTGCAATCAGTGTACAGTGAACCAAATAGTATTGAAATAAAATTTGCAAAAAATATTTGGAAGAAATGTGCTGTTGAAAAATATAATTTAACATTTTTGGGGGGGGGCGGATAGTTGGAAGGAATAGTCCTAGGTGGGAGTGTTCGGGAGGGGATGGAGGGGGAGTTAACGGGGGAGGGGAGTTGTCTGGGGGAGGAGCTGTCCTGTTTCCGATTTTGCAGCCTCGTGTCGTTCTTATAAAACCAACACAAGCAGGTCACTGCTCAGCGTATTTAGAAAGAACAAATCCTTTATGTAATGTACAGTGTGGCTCGTGCAAATGCTGCTGCAGTCCTTACGCGTTGCTTGTGGTGATAAACAATAACTGTTTTTGCTTTTTACGTTTTGATCATAAAATGAAAGCAAATGCGAAAACAAAAAGCGATATGCACAACCTCAGATCAAATACTACTTACATGCGAAATTTGGTGGTTTAGGGCCATTACCTTCAGAGAAGTAGTAAAGACAAAATGACGGACCGATAAAGAGAAAAAAAGGTCCGATACATTGGCCCCGTACAATTTTAATGTACTCTTTGCAAGTCTTCGACTTGCCAAGTGTTATTGAAAGTCACTGCAAATTATTTTTACTAGCTTTGGGTCTTTCTAACAGATTGAAGGCAAACTTTAGAACAAAACGTTGGTCCTATTTTAAACCAAAACGGATAAATGAAAACTGAATCGCAGCAAGTAATGTAATGTTAAAATCGTATCAGCTGCCAGAGCCGTCATTACATTTATATCCCATGACTGAAACGATTGAAAAAAGCATTGAACTAGGACTGTATTACACGATTTGCTATTCTTAGCCCCAAAAATGGCCTGATCATAACATGTACAAAATGACAGTTTTACCAAACTGTCGCGTGCCATCTCTCGAATCAATGAACAACTCACTACCATTAACAAAGTGACTGACACGGGTCTGAACTGCTTCGTAGCAGACCATGTTTGCAACATTCCAAGCTCTGACTGGAACACAGATGTGCAAGTTTTTAAACATACCCTGGATTCTTTTTAACCTGGTGTGAAATGTCGGATAGCCAGAGGCAGCAAACACGATATAACAACACGTCATACAGATATTATTCAATTGCTTTGCTTGTTTTTGATGTCGTGATGGCCTTCCGGTTATATCTTGACGTCCGTCGAAAGATATGTCCCTTTGAAACCAGTAAAATAATATATAGCGATATTTTGTGTGATTGTGAGTGGGACGAAAAAAGGAAAAACATCACTTTTTATTTGTGTTCTTCGTTTACACAGTTAGATGCTACAGTGGTTTTAAACTGCAGCCAGATAAAACTCTTAACTTCAAGATAATTGTTTCAAGCTACCTCTAAACCAGTATAACCTTTACTTTGTCTCAGTCAGCCCAAATTACACCTGGGCATTTTCCATCCCCTAGTTTATTGAATTCGGACGATTCGGTAACATGTTTGCGTATGATTCCCCCCCCCCCCTAAAAAAAAACCTTGTCACGAGAACTCCCCTGAGACGGCTAGGCTTAGAACGACCAAATTTGGCACAGACATAATGTACCATGTATAGTTGGTCCAGTTCATTTTTTGTATAAATTTGTTAACATTTTATATGCAAAAATGAACATTGGAATTTTGCCAGGGAAGCCCATTATAAGACAGGCAAACACTTTGATTTCCCAGTTAAGTGAATTTGAGCTTATTTTGACCCTTCGGGCCTAAAAGTCGACATGTAAGAGGAATCTTGGTGGACTTGACTTCCTCTGTCATGGTCAAGGTAAAAAAAAAAGGTAGTTGACCACTATCTCGAAAACGGTTAGAGATATAGCGATATTAATCAAGTCCTTTGAGTCTAAAAGGCGTTAAATAAGAGGTAGCTCGGTGACCTTGACCTCCTCGATCATTATCAAGGTCAAAAACCGGAAGTTGACCCTTGTCTCGAAATGGTTAGAGATGGAGCGTAACCTTGACCTCCTCCGTCATTTTAAGGTTAAAACCGGGAAGTTGACCATTATCTCAACGGTTAGAGACAGATTTTGAGCTTATTACCATTTAACTCTAAAAGGCGATATGCAAGAATTACTTCGGTACCATTGACCTCCTCGGTCACGGTCAATGTTAAAAATAGAAGTTGACCATTTTCTCGAAAAAGGGTTGGAGATCTAAAAAAAATGTGATGTAAGAGGTGTCTCGGTGACCTTGACCTCCTGGGTCATGGGCTATGTGAAAAATGGAAGTTCACCATTATCTGGAAAAACGGGTAGGGACAGAATGAGCTTGAGCTTATTTTCAACCCTTTGGGCCTAAAACGCGTTATGTAAGAGGTACTTCTGTGACCTTGAACTTTTCAGTCATGGTCAATGTCAAAAACCGGAAGTTGAACATTATCTTGATTACGGTTAGAGATAGAGCGATTTTGAGATTATTTTTCGACCCTATGGGTCTAAAAGACCATATATAACAGTTTCCTCGGTGACTGGACCTCCTCGGTCATGGTCAAGGTCAAAAACCAGAAATTGAGCATTATTTTGAAAACGGTTAAAAATAGAGCGGTTTTGAACTTGAAAGGCGTTATGTTAAAGGTACCTCGGTGACCTTGATCCGCTCGGTCATGGCCGATGTAAAAAAACCGGAAGCTGACCACTATCTCGAAAACATTTAGAGACAGAATGATTTTCAGCTTATTTGCGACCGTTTGGAATTAAAAGACGAGGTACCTTGGTGACCTTCACCTTCTCGTTTATGGTCAGTTCTGAACATTACGAGTTCAGAATCGTATTTTTGTGATCCCCATTTTGGCTACTAGGTGGCAAAAACTGTCTTATACCACTTACAGCCAACTGAAATTGTACCCTTACATCCAGTTGTGCATGAATGTGACTGAACTAAAGGTCGTTTTGGCATTTTGTGTAAAAGCGCAGAAGGATTGGCATTGCAAATCGAAACCTAATTCCGATTTCGCACAAGAAGTTGACAACGCAGACATACTGTCGCTCCCCCAAATATCGCTGGCCAACACGTCGCTCTCCCAAACGTCGCTGGCCAACACGTCGCTCTCCCAAGTGTCGCTGGCCAACATGTTGTGACCCAAATGTCGCTTTCCTATTTGTCGGCATACCGGATAGTACAATATGCCCCTTAGTGGATATACTAGGTTTTTCGAAGGGTAGGGGGGAGGGATCATTATGCAGTATTTCAGTATTTATCTACCAATGTTCAAGTCAACGACTGGCTGCCTTTATTTTACATCAGACGTTTGCTGTTATGGTTAAATATATAAATTTCAATATTTCAAAAACTTTATATTATAGAAAGATAAATAAACCACGAATGTGTTTATCGTGAAACCCAGAACCACACAGCTTACCAGGTTATGTAAAAAAAACCTCTGTGGCGGGACGGAACAGCTGATGGGGGAGAGAATACGATATGAATTTCTAGTTCTTTTTATCATGATTATTTTCTGTGGGGGCAGAAATTTTGGGCATAGTTTTTCTACGCTGATTTGCACGGTCTCTGTCTCTCTCTTTTTTCAGGTGGTAACAAATGTGAGTTGTCCTGCCGCGCCAAGGGACAGACATTTTACGCCAAGATGTCCAGTGTCGTAATGGATGGGACGGCCTGCGACCCGACTGACCCTTACCACATCTGCATCAATGGACAGTGCCAGGTGAGTCAAGGCTTAATCGTATTGTGGGCATGATACTGGATGGGGACGGCCTGCGACCCGACTGACCCTTACCATATCTGTGTCAATGGACAGTGCCAGGTGAGTCAAGGCTTAATCGGACTGTGGGCATGACACTGGATGGGACGGCCTGCGATCCGACTGACCCTTACCACATCTGCATCAATGGACAGTGCCAGGTGAGTCAAGGCTTAATCGTATTGTGGGCATGATACTGGATGGGATGACTTGCGATCCGACTGACCCTTACCACATCTATGTCAATGGACAGTGTCAAGTTTGCCCTTAATCCGGCCGTTCTAGTCACACCCCAGTGTTTCCGCCTATCGAGCGTACCCATTTTAACAATACAATGTAATTATCGTCTAACAGCTTTGACTGAATCACTTTGAAATCTGAATCACTTTATGCAAAACCTTTGCGAAATGGCGGCAATTTTTAACATTTATTCTCAAAAACGAATTTTCAGATTTCATTATTTTATATTTGCATTTGTTCTTCTGGCATTTTACCTTTTCTCGATGTCAAATATCAAATATATAACACATTTTAATTATTATTACTATTATTATTTGAAAAGGCGGCTTGTGATATATCCATAAGTCATCTTGAGAAATCTCTGATTCGCTATTTGATATTAGTCATACAACATCACAATATCAGATATCACATAATGAATCTAAGAAATCACCAAAATGAACTTTTAAAATCAAATCGAATGTAAACAAATCAGGTACTTTTTAAGATCTCACTTAGACACGCCTAATTTTTTTTTCAATGTTACAATAGATACAGTTTCTGTGAAAACAGCATTCATAGACTTGTCTTGCAAAGAAAAAAAAAGAGAAAAAAATTACGCTGAATTACCCCTGACCTTCATTTCTTGAAAACATTCAGTTGCATTAAACTTTACGTTTGGTTCTAAGCCAAATGATAAGCTGGATCCAAGCCTCGGATTTCCTACAAACTGCAAGTTGCTAAATCGCTAAATCAAGGCATTACCTTTTAGATAACTTGTTCAATTTGTTTTGAGCAAACTCGCTTTCACTACCGCTTACGTTGTTGATCAAAAGAAAGCTTGCAACATTGATTGAGGTATTTGAGAATCTTCCTTTGATGAAGTGCAAATCTTTCGAGTCTGTTTTAGTTTTTTCTGACCCTTTACTTCCGGTTTAAGGCGCCCATAGAGATTGATGACGATTGTTTTGTAAGTGGTTCGTTGCTAATGCGTTGAAATGCCGTCTCTGTTTTGCTGATAAATGAAGATAAATTCATCTTGAGAACAGATCTTAGGTGCAAATAATTGCACTCCAAAACTAGACCGAATTTTGCTGCTGTGTACCGAAACATCAGAACATGAGAGGCAGTCATAGTTAATTTTAAAAGGTTACCTTTACAAATCATATTTTACAAATCATAGAGTTACCATTTATCTGTATGGCGTTGGAGTCTGATATGGATTTAAAAATCAATCTATTTCAAACTATTTCCGATTTAAGTCATGTGACTTTTGACCTGAGAATTTACCACTTCTGCAACTCCGTGGGATGAGTCCGAAAAACACAAGTTATGTGACCTTTGAGTTGGAAATTCTGGGTCAGAGTTTAAATCACAAAGCTACCCCTCATGTAATTTAAGAACCTGGTGTAGTCCGAAAATTACATCAAAATCTGGATATCGTTAACGGTTTTCCAAGATAACTAGGGTGCAGTTGAGATCGCAAATTAACCCCTATGTAACTTTGTATCGAGGATAGAGTCCGAAAATGAGGTCAAACTCGCTCCAACGGTTTTCGAAATAACACCGGTTATTTGACTTTCTACGCCGTTAGGGTCCAGTACACAGAGCGGCTGCGTTGTAACTACATAACGGGTATGCCATTGTAATTGAAATTATGTTCATGAGCAAAACTCTACCACACTTTTCGACAACTCGGCGACAATAATGCTTCAACCCACTTCTCAAAGCCGACCGACAGTACTGAGTCACGCACCAGACTAATAGCTTTGCTCTAAGAAAATGTCACAGTCAGTTTTTGTGGAGTTAGTTGCCGTGGTGTGCTTTAGCCTCTGTTCTTGGACTTGGGGGGGGGGGAGGGGGCGGGGGATTGTCTGAGTTTGCGTCCTCGCTTATTTGATGTGGCTGCTCTCCAGGTCTGGCTGTGACAAACGGAGAACCAAGGTTAGATATGATTTTTTCTGCCAATAGAATAAAATCCATTTATTTCGTTTTGAGTGAATTCTTTGAAGTAGAATTTAATAAAAGTATTCCGCAACGACCAACAACATGTACGTCAGATGTCTGTGTGAAACATTATGTAAGGCATTCAAGGACTTAGCTACTTGCCTCACTTGATGGGCTTAGATTTTGCAATCTATTAGAACATTTGGGTCTGTTTGAGCTTAATCGTATGCTCCTAATATCACTCTTTTAATGTAATTAGAAAAAAATTTGCCAAGAAACGCCAGGTCTGACAGAAACCATTAGTGCCTTGTGACTTGGTGCACTTGGGTTGTTTAACTGATCACTCCTTCTGAGAATCCTTTATCTTTGAGAAAGGCAGGACTAGGTACCACACTCTCAGCTGCTGAAGATGTGGGAGGGTGGAAATGTTCCCAGCGTGGGTGGAAAAAAAGGAATTCGAAGGTACTTCTCCACTCTGTATCGTGCCAACAGGGTGAATAGAGGAGGCTATGGTTGCCACGGTGCTATCAGAATTAGCCGTCTTCCTTGAAAAATCGTGGTTCTGAACAGTAGTTGCTTCAGAACTGTCTGCCTAGGAAAAGCATACAAAAGCTGTTTTGGTCAATGACATTTGAGAGCGTCTACACCCTCCCCCCGGTCTGGGAAGGGGGATATATACCTGGGTAGTTGGACGGTCAAAGAATTGACAAACAGATCCGGTTATGGAGAACCCCACGAGAACTGATCCAACACCCATTGAAAAGTGTCGACTAAGGCACCTTTCCGTCTGTGCTACTCGGCCCGCTCTGGAAGGCAGGTCTGATAGTACATTTAAACTGCTAGCTATATGGTCTGCTGAGAGCCAGATCCCGTGCCTTCTCGCCAACTCGGCTAAGCGGGTGTTCTCCTGCTTGTGAAGATACGTCACAACGGTCGAGTTGTCCAGCATTACATTCACTGACCTGTTCTCCAGGCTGGGAAGTAACTGAGTGATCGCCAGCCACACTATTTTCAGTTCTACATAACTGGTGTGTTTGGTCATCTGGCTGGGGTTCCCTCTGAAGGAGAGGCTCCATCCCTTGGACGAGGCGGATCAACAGAGAGGGAGCGGGAGTTTGAATGGGAAATCCAGAGAGTGGTGACGCGACTGCGACGTGGCTTTGTTCCCGTCATGCTGCCTCTGGAACCGGACCCTGCTGGATGCACCTCTCGCGTAGTCTGCGGCCAGACTGGCGAGTCTGGGGCGAGACATCACAGCCAAGTCCTGGTAAGTCTGTTTTCCAAACTTCACCCATTCAATATCTTGTGGTGCGAATAACGCGGACTTGCTTGGGATACTCAAGTGTCTAAATTCCGTGCCCCCTTGACTGACGACCAACAGTGCAGCAAGAATGCATCTTTTCTCAATTGCACCATTGAAGTTAGTTGATTTTCCGCGATTTTAGCCGCATCCCGGGTAGCCACCGATACACACTCCAGCAGTTTTAGGATCACTGGGTCATATATCCCCTTCTAGGCTAGCACGTCCTTCAATGTCCTCTTGCAGGGTTGTTCTAAAGGTTCGAAGGAATCAAATTGTCCGCAGACCTGTACGACGCTGGTCTGACCATCAGTTGTTTGTATGGATGAAGCCGAGCCATAACCTTGCCCTCATCCAAGTCCATTGGCTGAAAATCTCTTTGCCTTGCCACCATTGCGTTAGCGACTCTGGCACTGGTGGTCAGGGCTAAGAAAGCTTGTTCTGGCGCCTCGCTTTGTGACTTTAAGCATATAGGTAGTTCTTCTCTGTCCGAATGCGGATTGAATGCTTCTATCCCTTTCAGAGTGTCATCTCTTTAATCATGGGCTGCTTCTAATGTTAGCGGGAGGGGTGGGGCGCCGAATGCTGAGACAGTAGGATGGGGTGGAGTTGGTGTGAAGTGAACGCCAACCTCCTGCTTCCTGGTCTCTCAAGCTGGCCTTTTTAGGTGAACGTATTCCGTCCATGAGCCATTGGGTTGGGTTGCTATTTCCCACTCTCGGAACTCATACTCGGAGCCTAACTTTTCCCTACACCCCTGACGCTGCAAGGTATCGACTCTTGGTCTCCGTCTGCTGGTCGTCCTTGTCCGGGACGAACGCTCTATCCATAAACCCATAAACCAAGAGAGAGAGAGAGAGAGAGAGAGAGAGAGAGAGAGAGAGAGAGAGAGAGAGAGAGAGAGAGAGAGAGAGAGAGAGAGAGAGAAAAACTCGCTTGGATGGCGTATCCGTATCTCTAGGTTGTAGCACTGAGAATTAGGATATCGATATGCATTATGTGATTTTGTAGGTAATGCATGTGGGATTAGTAAATGGTACCTCACATTAGTACTACTTTATTCGAGTATTTTGAATATCTACATACCACGCTAATGTTTAGATACCAGAAGTCCCTCCCATCCCTGTCTCACGATGTGCAGCTCGTTTTTGAGAGTGCACAATCACAGTTTTAAGAAGTTGGCAAAATGGAGAGCAGAACGAATTGGTTCTCATGTCATTTGTAGTCAACTGGTCCATTGTCCACTGACCAGCACTTCACTGTCCTCGTTCACGCCAATAATACCGTCAACCATTAAAAAGAGAGTGAAACATCTTCACATGTCAAGTTTATTTTTTGCTTCATTTTTTCATACATGTGAATGTTAAGAAGATCTTGTGCCCTTGTTCTAAAAAAAAGTTTTCTAATCTCTTATCACTTTTTTCTTATCTCATATGTGTTTTAAAATGCACAAGTCACAGACTCCCGTTCAACAGGTGCGTTGTGCCCACCGCACTTCAAAGTAAATACTTGGCCCCAGGTCGGCGATAGCATGCCTGGATCCAGGATATTCCAAATAGGATTTGCGAAGGGGTCTTGATTTTTACTTCATTAATGCAATTTTTTGGTTGGGGTGGGGGATGGGGGCTTGCTAATAAACAGGTTTTGCCTCTCAGCACGCATTTTCGCAAGTGCGTCATTTTCAAAGATCGGGGAAGGATCGAGCGAGGGGGGAAAGGGGGAATGGGGATGCTGATGCGCATTCTGCTGATGCCAATATGCGTCTTGTGTTTCACAGTAACATTTGTTGATAAGTCTCTTAACGACCACTCACTGGCTCGCCAATGTCCTTGGGTTTTGACCTTCTTGACCTTTTCCGGATGGTAATTCAAACACTGCGGGGTGTCAAAAATACAGTGCCTCTTTGTTTTATTTTTCACGACTGATTTACGCAGCCAGCTTATTTTTAATTTGTAGTCCCCGGGCCATACTGTGGTTTGACAGAGGAAACGCGCTAGTTTAAATATTATGTCCATAAAAGTCATGTTATTCTTTGATAAGGGTGATTACATTTGTGGTATATCGTTTATGTTCCAATAAGTCGGCCGTCTCTACCCTAAAGCGATGACGTAAAGAAAGACGAAGAGGCGGATTTAAGACGAAAAAGAAGTCAGTCCTTACTAGACGTGACACCTTTGGTTCTGTAAATGAAATGAAAGGGGTCTTGTGTTTTTGTAGGCTTGATATTGTTTCTTATAATACTGACAAGCATCCAGGGTTCTGATGCCCCCTCTGAGTAGTATTTACATCTGAATGAAACAAAGTTTGAAAAAATTTCTCTCTTTTTGATGCACCATCTATTAAACTGTTAAAGACTACAGATCACCCAGACCCTGCCACACGTGAATTAATCTCAATTGAACAAAGGTGTCCATTCACGTGCGAGCATTTGCATCCTGAGAGGAGGGGTTATGGGTTGCACCCTGGTAAAAACTGGTTTACCATGCATGCCCATTACTTTTTAAAGACGATCCCTTAATGTGGAATGTTGCGTTTGAAATAATACTCCACCTTTTTTTAACCAAAGGCGGGGTGCAGTTCCAAAGGAAACCTTCTTTGTGTGGGAAACACGGAGCACTGAATGAAAATTACGCCCCCCCCCCCACTTTTCAACGCAAATGACACTCTGCACGGATCGTGTCTGGCCTCAAAATTCTCCCTTTTCTCCGCGTTTTTTGTTGGACACACATGGTAACACATGTAACATGAAGCGTCCCCTCACCTCCCCCCCCCCGCACCCCCGCACCCCCCCCCCCCCCCACAGGATTTGCCTGCATATGAGTATATATCTATGGGATATCTTTGATGCTTTTAAACATATTTGAAAGCTGTCCAACATAAATACAGCGTGTGTCTGACAATTACGTATTCGCATACACATAAAATACTAACGTGTGCATGAAGCCTTTGATATTTTCTTATTTTTATATGTGTTTATGTATGAAAAGAACCTTGTTTCTTTCGGAATTATTTCATGTCTAAAACTTTCATGTCATCCATTGACCGAGTTAACTGTAAATAAATTTGTCATATTTTCAACAGAGGGTAATTGAATGTTCCGGGCCTCTTTTTGTATTTCGACCACGACATTTACAAGATCATTTCGGGTAAAGCCGACAGACGAGACACATTTCGCCATGAAACTATTGATAAAATTCCAAGCATTCAAGTACTGGTTGGCTTTTTTTTTAAAGGAATCCTGATTTAAGCACATCTTTCAATATTTAAGACAAACCACGTTTTTTGCAGAACTTAGACAAAAGTAAACACACTTGACATACTGTATCAGGGTATCGTTCAACAGCCATTGTATAATTATTTAACTTTTTTAAGTAGGCCCAGTTTTCTAAAGAGTATATTGCTATTCCACAGTTGTTGTAAATCTGTGATTCTGCCGACGATCAAAATTTAACTATGCGAATAATTTCATTTTATTTAATATTAAATATATTAAATGGATATGCAATATTTCGATTATATACGGTGCTGTGTCGATAACTTGATAAAATCACAGTTAAACAGATAGTCGGCGTCTGAAATGGGCGTAACTTGGAAATTTCTCGCACGTCATCAAGGATTGACCAATCACGTCAGGTTTAACGCCTTGTCCTCCACCACCCCCTCCCTCCCCCCACCCACATCCCCGTATTATACAATATTTAATGAATTCGTTTTGTTTAGTTAATTAATGAACGAAATTTGTCTCAATCAAATATTATGTGAGATGTTTGATGTCTGCGTGTGCAAATGAATAGTAAACCAGGTTGAAACCTTTTAAAACCAGTCGTCGCGTTTTTTGGAATTTTTCCTTCTTGACATACGTTTTTATACTTGGTTCCAAAATCACTTCACGTGATTATTTACTATAGGAGGTTACAGAATCAGGTTTTATTTCTCCTTCATATCAGGATACGCATTCATTAGGTAGGCTTTTTTCGGTCTGTCTAAATTGCAAGCATTCTTCACATGAGTTGAATTTACAATTTATGGGCCCGCTTTTTAAGGCCCTGTTCATCCCCACTTACTTCAAGCACGACTTATATTCAATACATGGCTACATGTTCAAGAAATATGTCTGTGTTTCTTTAAAACTCTTTTCAAAGCATTCTGAATAGAAGAAAAAACCCCTTTGCAATTATAATCTCTTTGTATCTTAAAAAATCGTGGCGTTAAAATTGTTAGAAAATTACTAACCTATATATTTCCAAGTATCCCTAATATTTAGTACTACATCAAAATAAATAGTGTTGGTTTCAATTCCCAAAATGATTTATTTAAATAATTCGGAGATATTTCATTACGAAGGAAGAAGAGATGTCCCTACTTTATTTATAGATTTTTACATTTTAAATTTATTTGAAAATCGGAATCTCGGTGCGAGATAACTCCAACAAAGTCACGTGTAACTCATACAAGAAATTCTCTAAATATGGCGGTTACGCTGACGCCTCTTCATGAATTAAATATTTTCGAAGTATTCAGATATGTCCAAAGTATTATATAAATTCGAGCATTAAATTATGTGCAAATACTGGTTGTAAAGTCACAAAAACTTATCAGAACTGCCCATGTTCTACATTTTAAATGCGACTTTCACAAACCAGACTAGAGATCAAGAAATTTTTTTCAGTTAATAATTAACGCTGGGTGTAAATAATGAAAAATACAAAAAAAACCTTCACTACAATAACCAACTTGAATAGAGGTTTCGAAAATTCTTGACAAAACAATATAATTACTGTATTTTCATATGCGAACTGACTTGAGAATAATTCTTTGATTTAGAAATATATAAGAATCAGCCTGAATACTTTAAGCGATGCTATAATTTCGAAGGGGACGTGTGAACGCGGCAAAGTGTCTGAACACCCAGCAACGCCCAAGGAATTGCAAACTATAGTCTGCAAGAAATATTTTCCAGTTGATATAAAACCCCACTTGTCAAGGAGAAGGCTGAAAAACGTCTTTAAATCTGTCTATGGAACTTGCAGAACACATACTTCTGATACATATTTAAAATACTTAATAAATTCAATTAACGCAGGCTTTCTATTCCAAGATATTCATATTTACTTTTGAAAAAAAGTAAAACAACTTTAATTGCTGCGTTCACGTGTTATTTTTTGATAAGACATTAACGCAACATCCAAAAAAAATAAATAAAAAAATTGTCAAGTATTCTAAAAAGACTAGAAAAACACTGTCCGCACATTTTACTCCAAACCATTGCCGCTTTTCATATAATGATTTGAAGCAATGAATACGCTCGCTGTTTGTTGGAAATCACCTGGAAATCGAATGTAAATAACCAATTCAATTTTCATTACAATAAATAAGCAAGAAGTAATTGCCGCCATCGACATTTTACAGTCTTAACCCTCGGACAGCCGGAGCCAGCTGGTAATGGGTTTTCTTCATCATGGAGCATGTTACAAGACCATATGATTGCCAAAAAACATAACACCGAACTTTATTTATTTGAGAAAACGAACGTCAGTTATGGAAATTCAGTTGGCGGTGCTTGTCTGGACGCGGACGCAGTGAAATGTTCGGGGATGAGTGAAATGTTCGGGGATGAGTGAAATGTTCGCGGATGGGCTTAGGGATGTAAGTAAGCCGAGACACCCGCCAACGCTCCGCATGCGGTACGCAGGTGTGTGGAAGGGGGGGGGGAGCTGGGGGCGGAGGGGAGCTGGGAGGAGGGGGGGGGAGGTGCGCAGGAATGTAGCGGGAGGGGAGAGGAAGGCCTCAGAATGCAGTGGACCCGCTCCTGAAGAAAAATAAATACCTGCTCTAATTTCTTCTTTTAGATTTCGATATCGAGATGAACTAATTATATGCGAGTACCCGCCGAACTGATGGCCATCAGCAATGGTATGACATTGCTATAAGACCGTGTAATGAGGTTTCGACAAGGGAAAATCGTCATTTTTAAGGCTTTAAAAGAGACGTTCCTATGAAAGGCCACAAACGTTCTGACAACAAAATAGGAAATAAATGAATATTATCATTTCAAAACTTCAAAATATCAACATACTGAAAAATAATTATACAAGTTATTGTGATTTACTTTAAACGTTTAAAAACACTCTTTGTCTGACGAGAAGGGAGTGATTATGTTACTAACACTAAATTTAATCTACTTTGTATGTACTTGTATGTTAAAGGCCCGTGTTTACATTGGATAGGGTTAAAGAACATACATATTGATTTGCTGCCCTTACAGTAAACTACTAACCAATGCTACCTCGCTAATTGCGTGAACTCTCCTCCGAAAACACTTGAAGAAGACTCACAAGTGTGTGAGAAAAAAAAAATCCACCAAGTTCAGTTTACCTTGCCATTCAATTATTTGCATGACAGTATCAAGCTGTAGGAAGATGAACTGTGAAATAATAGTGTACAAATGTCAAAAAGCCACGCACGCTTCAGATAGGGTGCATTCGCAATCGCCTCAAGTTCCGGGCTCGGTTATTCCTCTAAGCGGTCTACTCGAAACGTTTTTTTTCCGCTCCGTCGGTCACGTTATTGGGCACAGAGCACTTCTGTCGTTTCGACTGCAATGCATTAACACATTGGTGAAACACTCATTTTAGGAAAAAGGCTATTCAAGTTTTGAAGTCTCTTGCTGAATTTGTGTCGTCCCTTTTTCGGTATAAATTCAGCGCTATTAGTGAATAGTGTATTCTTTCCCAAAAAATGCAAAAACATATTTGTCAACTGTGACATTTATTAACGACTTGATTTTTTTTGGGCTGCGGCCATTTGACTGGGGCTGCGTTTAATATTTCAGCTCGCTGATAAAAGCAGGAGAAGCTTACATTAAATGCGTATTGCATATAATGATAGGCATCGAAACAAACAAGGATTAGCTAAAGCGATTCAAATGGATACATTTCGCAACACTTTAGTCTTATTTTTATTGGTAAGTGTTTTCTTTCAGTGAATACATATGCTCCTTCTGTTGAAAATGTAATGACTTGTTTAAATTTTTATTTAATTATTAATTAATTTTTATGCTTCTGATCTTTTACCCTTGTAATACATAATTATTTGTATTAATTTGTTTGGCATACGTAATTGTAGATGTGTCAAATTCTATCACGAGTGCATCATTATTTACCCAGAAAACAGAAAACGTTTGAAGGATACCTAAAAACTGACATGTTTAAAATCTAAATTTTAAGTATGTTTATGAACTTCAGTTACGGTTCAAGGTTAGAGAAGAAGAAAAAAAAACAAAATTCCTCATTAAAATCTATACAATGGAGCCAAACAACAGGCATTTGGTCAGCCGGTTATGTCGTTTCGGCGTCGTTGTGATGTCGCTTGGTTGCCATTGTTTTCTGTCAAAAATGTATAAAGCTGCTGCAGAGTCGTTGAGATGTGCAACGTTGCTACTACAATCCAACGTATAACCGACGTCGTTTAGGTGACGGGCATTTGGTCAGCCGGTTATGTCGTTTCGGCGTCGTTGTGATGTCGCTTGGTTGCCATTGTTTTCTGTCAAAAATGTATAAAGCTGCTGCAGAGTCGTTGAGATGTGCAACGTTGCTACTACAATCCAACGTATAACCGACGTCGTTTAGGTGACGCAAAAGCGGCTTAAAAGCGAGGTCGGATTTTTCACAGAAATGAATCCTAAAAAAAGCAACTAATTTGTAACCTTCAAAACTCAAGCCATGTCACTAAAGCAGTGACACGAGATATTTGGCCAACAGGCCACTGTACTTGGTGTAAAGCATGACATAGTGCTTCTGGCAATACGACTAATTAGGGCGGTCACCGGCTGAAAAGCGCTGTCTTCCCTCTTATACAGTTCAAATCTCCAGCAAAAATTACTTTTTTAATTTTTTTTTTTTTTGGTCTTTATTTCTATAATATAATGTGAGGCCTATTGTGACTCAATCAGTATGGGTATAACCCGATACTCCAGACTGTATATCCGGTATTTGTGTAAAGTTAATTTAGAGTTCACTCTTGTCATTCAATACTAATAAGGTGGCGACATTTGCTCTCAAGTTCCATTGCGACGCCGGTGGGCCTCGGGATTCGTGTAACAACACTTTCCTCTTTAATTGTACGCTGGGTCGGTGGCCTTCGGAGTATTTAAGGCAACGTTCGTTCTCACGGTTGTGAGCCGAATGAGATGACAGCCTTATTGTCGGATTATAAGCAGCATCTATTGGATTAAGGAATGCTAAGTGTCATTGTTTAAACCATTGGTAACTAAGGTGGTGATGCTTACCGTCTTATTTCTAACAGGGACAGTGGCCGCTTGGATCAGCGATCGGATTTCCCAATGCTATGCAAACTAGTTAAATGACCAGATGTCCCACTATTCATACAAGTGAAATGACTGGATGTCCCACTACCCAGACAAGTGAAATGGCCAGATGTCCCACTATCCATACAAGTGAAATGAGGGGATGTCCCACTATCCATGCAAGTGAAATGACCGGATGTCCCAATACTACGGAAACTAGTGAAATAGCCGAATGTCCCACTATCCGTACAAGTGAAATGGCTAGATACTAGTAGAATGACCAGTATGCATACTAGCGAAATGACCGGATGTCCCATTACTGGGCAAACTTGTTAAATGACCGGATGTGCTGCTGCTAATGATGCTACTTAATTGGCCGGATGTCCCACTACTAATCTATCAGTTACGGGACCGTATGTCCCTCTTCTACTCATACTGGTGAAAAACATCCCAAAGCATCAGGCTTGTTAACGTTCCCAATGACGTTGCAACACCTTGTACTACCTCTGATAATATCCCACCACTAAAAGTAAACATATATTTTGAAATATGAATAGGTATCTTCAATTTTTCTCACACCAAACATTTTGTGATGTGAATGCAATTAGGACACCCTGTTGCGAAATAAATGCAGAATGTGTACAGAAACAATATACAGTGCAACACCGCAAACAGGAACAGTGGGAAGACTGAACTAGAGTGGTCTGAGTTGCCCCATCTGTGGTGGTTTTCATAACGAAACGCAGCCAGAATGTTTGTGAAGTGGTTCCATTTGCAGCGTAGTCCTGTTTGTGAGGTGGTTCTATTTGCGGGAGGTCCTATTTGCGAGGTTATCTCATTTGCGGTGTGATCCTGTGTGCGAGATTGCCTCATTTGCGGGGTGGTCCTATTTGTGAGATTGTCTGATTTGCGGTGTGGTCCTATCCCGGGAGTTCCCCTAAATTTTATCCAAGCAACCGGTCCAGGGTTTTAAGTGCATCAACGCGAAAAAGTAAAAGCGTTGTTTTCTTTGTCGAAAAATACCAAAGTACATACGACAATATTTGATGCAAATGACACCTTGGGGATATATTTTGATGTTCGTTTAAGATAAAAAGTTAGTGCATATTTTTTGGTAGCCAGAAGCAGGTCATTTGAAAATCTGAGAAAAAGATACGAGAAAGCGAAATAATAGAATAAAACAACTAAATAAATGAAATTCACTTTTATATATGTATATGTGCGATCGGCGAAAGAGTAAGATTCTCAGTTTCATCATAAACATAATCTCGAGTCTTTTCAATTCGTGGCATGTCTAAAACGTCTAAATCGTCTGCAGAACGTCGATATAACGTATATAGACTGGCTCAGCAATGTGTAGTTAACGTCAGCAGGAAAGGAGTAGCGATGCTTGTGAACAAATTACTACAGCCTTTGAAACAATCTGAACACTGCTAGGGCGAGATTTTTGACCATTTTTTCCACTCAAGTGACTGACAGTAAAGCAACTCAATCACATAAAAATTAGCAGTCTTTATTCAATTGTTTATCGTTGGGGTGAGAGGGCAGAACGACTTTCCGTTCCTTCCCCCGTTTATGTAGAATCTGGATATCATAGAAATATACAATATAATTCTTTCATCAAAACGGTGCCCGAAAACAAGCATACCGGCCATCGCAGTTCAGACGCCTGATCACGATTAGTTCTTCCATTGTCTCCCTGTCTATTTTTGGCCTGTTTTTATATGAGGTTTTTTGTGAACATCCGACGCTACAGCAAAATCCTTGTTTTGACAAACCATCAACAGTGGGAAACGAAGAAATCGCCGTGATCGTTTTGGCGCCATTATCTGTATAAGAAATCAAACCTGATTGGATGAGCAGTTTTTCTTTGAACACACATTGACTGGAATAAAAAAATATATTTTTTTCTTAATTATATGCAGTTCTATTTCCTAGAAAACGAATATATAAATGTGCGTTCCTTATAAAATACTTGGAAATGTAATATAAGTCGGCTCCGAATGTGAGAATAACTCGACGCAGACGACAAGAAGTGTTGTATGTCCATAGAAACCCCAACGCTTTATTGTCATGTTTATGCGTAGGTTTATTGGAATCTTAAGTCAGATTAGAAAAAAAAATGGCGGACACGCCCGCACCAAAAATCATAACAGATCAATGGGATAAGGAGAAGTTATTATCATTAAAAACAGCCCTAATATTTCTATTATCATTTCCTATCAGTATTTATTTCAGTCAAGAAAAAAAAATACATAAAAAAACACATAAGAGTTGTTGACGACATTTCTGCACCTCTTGCCGCATGTGTATTTTGATAAAAGTTTGCATCGTGAATTGTTTGACTTATGCACTTGGCGGTAAATTGTCAAATGTAAAAAAAACTAGTTGTAAGTGTTACTTTAACGGTTAGTTAATGGCAATCACACTGGGTTCACCTGAATTTGGCTAAGTTCTAGTGGGATTAAAAATTGTATTAACTAAGCAAAGTGCAAACAAGTTAGAATATTTCGAGATGGTAAGCCTTTGATTGATAACTGAAGTGGTCGCTGAACTGTTCTCCACTGTGATTGGCTGTCATATTATTGGCAACGAATAGAGTGTACGCTAAAACAGCGGTTTTCAGCTATGCGAAGATGTTTAAACTTGCTTGTATTCCGCTGCAAGGGATAGCTGTGAACCTGGGCGATGAGGATTGAGTAAAAATCGCACAATTCACTGAACAAAGGCCTAATCAGTTCTCTCACTGTAACAGATTTACAGAGACAAACAAATGAAGAGAAGAAGAAGAAGAAGAAAAAAAAACAATTATTTGCCCCACCCTGTACTTAAGACTGGAGCCCACTCACTAAGTCACGTGACTTTCCTTTGCTCTTTGGATAAGATAGAGGTATTTGTAAAATCTCCAGTCTTTCGTTTGGAGCAGAAGGGTTCCTTTGATCCGTACGCAGTTAAAAGTGTGTAAAAATTGGAGTGCGCGGTGAACTCAAGTGCTAGGAGGCTCGGTACTTCTTAGGCTATAAAAGATACACGCCATGCAACGATAGATAGATTCTAGATGGAACTCCACAAATACGAGCATTCAGCATCTCTTCACACTTCTGCAATAGTCTGGTTAATAAAAATGAATAAATAAACAAAAAGAATTACAATCGTTCTCATGTCAGTGAGTGTTGAATGTTGCTATTTTTAGGATATAACTTAATGTCCAACAAGGAGGGCGTCACATTTTTGTTCGCGAAGTTCAGACAGGCACGGGAAATAAGCTGTAATCTATTTATTAAAACCCAGAAGATGACAGACTACGGCGCGAAGTCTGCGATGGGGACATCACCAAAAATGCCGTCTTAGGTGCTTTAACAGCCTCGTTCTATAGAAACAAAGATGCAGTGAAATTTATTTTGTCTGCATTAAAAAAAAACTGGGTTGCGACTCGCATCGGGAGAGATTACGCACCTTTTTTTTATAGTGAGAGGCAGAAGGGGAATTCTGTTTCTTGATACGAGGCGCCTGTAGCAACACCGAGTAGGGTTACAATGTTTCAAGATGTCGCTGCAAGGAAATCAAAGCGTGATTAGACACACAGGCATCGGGTTTTGTTTGTTTTAAAAGTAAAAGAATATTAGAACGATTCTTGCACATCTTATGCGCAGCGGATATTGCGTGATTGCGCAAAAAATAAAGAAGCGCTACGCCAAGAAAAAAAAGACCAAAAAAAAGTTGTTTCGTGCATTGCCAAGTATTATTTTAACGTTGCTTGCAGGGAAACGTATACAGTTGTTCGAAGTAAAGAAAAATGTACCCGGTAGCTTAATAAGGATTCACTGAAAGTAAATTAAAACTGCAGTTAGGATAGAAAAAGTTCTCAGCGTCCCCTAAAGGAAAGGCACTAATTATTTTGTGGCTTATTACCTGCCAACCTTCTGTTTCCGAACTTCCAATTTCGCAGCCACCCAAGTGTAACAAAACTGAAGGGATAAGTAAAGCATCTCAGTCTCAACCCACAGCTAAACTGCACCAGTCTTTGATTCAATTACAGAAACATAATTTAAAAATCTGGTAATTAATTATGCTTCGTACTGAATGAAAACGGATAAAATATTCGTAATACTGTGATTTGCGAGGAGCAGTGTTGGCAAACAGCAATGGAACTGAAGACTCTTGTTGTATTTATTTTATTTATGGTAAGTGAAATATCAAATGTTTCAGTTTTTTGCTGTTCTTTTTGTCCTAATTTGCATAAGTTCAAATGTGTGTTTTTTGTTGATGGTTGTGATGCCGCAGTGCACAGCCAGCTACTGTGCCAAATAGCATTTTGTAAATTTGCGCATATAAAATCATATACACAAGGCAATTGCTCAGTTTAGTTTGGATTTTAAAGTAAGACCATTAAATGACATGCATCCTTTGGGCATATCGAGTGCACTGGCTTTCTTTCGCCGCACCTCATGAGCCCTGATTAAAAAATATTGGATTGTCTGGGCTACTGCGGGTATTAGAAGAGCGTATTGTTGGAGATACACGGCAAGGTCTGGCGGGGAGGGTGGGGGTAGGTATGTGTGTGGTGGTGGGGGGGGGGGGGGTGTAGGGGAGGTTGTAGATGGTACATTCCAGTTCAAAAGTAAATTCGCGCCTGGCACTACAAATTCCTTGATGTAATTACATTGAATAGCTGTCATAATATGACACTAATGAAAATATTACGAGTGTGGGAAGGATATGGGGTGGGGGGGGGGGGTGTGTGGAGGAGGTTTAGTGTGGCGGTAGGGGGGAGGGGGTTACTTGCATTCACAACTAGATCAGCTGCACAGTGAGCCGAGCCGGTATCGTTGTGATATCAGAGGTGTTACGGATATCTGCATTTGGGAAAAGGGGGCTGACAATGAGGTTATTGGCCACCGGCGATAGTCATAGCAAATCTATAAATAAAGCCATATCCAGGATTTGACATCAGAACTTTTGGAGGTTTTTCCTTGTCTGTTTTTATTTCAATATGCGTAAATATTAGCATTGGGCATTCCGTTTCACCTGTCCCGTTCAGGCTATCTCACAGGGAGGTAGGCCATTATCGCAGACGAGTAATACGGGTAAAGAGTCCTTACAAACGTCTTTCAATTGCGTTCTCCCGGCGTTTATAGGCACGACATCGTTGGGCCGAAGCCTGTACAACGTTGTGAGAAATCGCATGCTTTTAACTTCAATTTTTTTAGGGGGGGGGGGGGGTTGTTATTCCCGTAAACATTCATTTTTTCATGGAGAGCCATAGCAATAAATAAAAATGCAATTAGTAGATATTGGCTTGCTTTGAGTCAACATGAAGTAGACCTGACTTGACCAGTAAGAAAATGTTGACCTTTAGATCAACTTTTTTCGTAATTGGTCAGTGATGTCTTCACAATAAATCACTACGTTCCAGTGATTTATTGTGAATCACTGGAATAATAGTTACCGCCTTTTACGTTCCAGTCAACATTAGAAAATTGATTTGGAAACCGGTCAATCAGATTACAACAGTTACTCAAGTCACGTGACACTGAATAATGACCTTTTTTTGCATATTTTGACCACTTCCTATCGCTCACAGATGCTCCTTGACCAAAGACCTGTAGCATTTAAACAAGATAGAATAGCATCACTTGATTTTGCTCTGTATCTGCTTCTTATCTGATGGCACTGCGCTAATATACCCTGAAGTATATAACTGGGCCAAGTCCAAAAAAAAAAAAAGGTTTAACTTTGTAAGTTAGCCTATGGTTGTGTTCTACGAGTTTTATATATAAATTCGAAAATCGTTCGGATGTGGGATGTCATTTTATATTTTATGCAGTTGCGCAGTATAAAATGTCATCTATGTACTATATAGATAAGCGATCTCCAAACCACAACAAAAGTGCAAAATTTGAAAGGTTTCTGCTTTAGCTACGGCTGGTGATGATTCTATTGATTGGTCCCTGTCAACATAAATCCGGATTCGTACTGTCTGGAAACGCCAGAGTATTTGTTTTACAACGAGGAAGTGATGATAATTTACTGACTTTTCTACGGCCTATATTTCAATGGTATTCAGAGAAAGCCCTCCCCCCTCCCTCCCCTCCCCCTTTTTACCTTAATCAACATTATTTCAATCATGTTATATCTGAAAGCATTTCTAACCCGCAAATCTAATTGCAGATATTTGTTCTGCCCAGTGGCACACTAGAATGTGCACAGTGGAAGATGCTTAATAATTTAGCTGACTCTGCAATAACACAAAATAAACTGTGGTAAATAAAGTACTTATTGATACTGTTAAAGTACTTGCAATTGATACTATTTGGGGGATACTTTTTCACATCTTTCTGACAGTGTCACTGTGCTTCACATTTCCCTCTGTACGCTCCGCGTTATGTACGGCGTGACCCCGACGTCCATACAAGATCACTATAATAATGACGTTTATACATGAGGACGTTTATACAACGTCGCTATAGTCAGTTAATAAAAGATGACGTCACACCCGAAGTAAAACGTATTAAGCAATGTCATACAGCATCCGAAACACATTGAACAGACATTGCCATTTCGTGCTCGCAAACCCCTGCCCAATCCCTCCCTGCCCCACCCCCTCCCTGCCCCACCCCCTCCCTGCCCCACCCCCTCCCTGCCACACCCCTATACCCTACCTCGCCTCCCTCAACCCAAAATAACGTTGAACCATACCTATAAAAAAAGAAAAAAAAAAGGATTAAATCATGTCGAACAGGATTTCGACCTGAAACTGACGTTTCAACGAGATCGTCATGTTTACTGGGTCGTGAGTACAAACTTTACAAGACAATTATGTATTAAGAGAAGATAATGCATATCTTTCATTGTCATATCTATCCTCAGATGAGGCGTGTCCTTGCTCAGTTTTTTTTTTTAATGTGAGAGCGTTATAGGTATTGATAATGCAAGTTTTTTTTTATGAAAGACTTAAAAAACCGGTATAAATTCGCGTTTTGGAATATTTCAAATCTTGAAAATCTGCCGCCCAAACTGTCATATAAAAAGATGAAAGGCGGTTTTTTGTTTCCGTTTTCACATCAAATCAGACTATAATTACAGCGTTTTGCTGTATTTCTCACGCTTTTTTTCATCTTGCTCTATATCCTTTGTTTTCCTTGCGGGATCTCATTTAAAAACAAAACACTGGTTTGTTTTGCATAAATTTATTTTTCATTGTGATGTATATTTTTATGATTGAAAATGAGGTGAAAAGGTATTATTTGCACTTTTCTATTAAACCATACTATTTTCGAGGCTGATTGTATTCCCAGGATAGTTTTTTTTTCAAGGTCATTTAACTTTGTTGCTGGTGCTTTCAATTACCTTTATACAGGCTGGTAATCAGGGACTGAAATTTGCAGGTAGTACTACATCGGTGTACTGCTATTTGTGGATTCCGTGAAACATGGATTATTAAAAGCACACTACAGGAAAAATCGAATTAAAAAATCCCTCTGTTAAAGTGGTGTTCATATGAAAGATTGTTGCATGCTTAATCTTGTTGACCAGCTCCTTTAATAGAGAGCACATGGTCGCCATGGAGTTGCCTTTCTTGTATCCAAGAACGTCCACCATAAAAATTTCTAACTGTCTTCATCATTGTCTAAACCGTAATAGTGTGGGACAAGCTTTGATATCCTCAGGGATACTGTTCCAAACGTTTGGGGCTGCCACAGCAAACGCACGGTCGCCGCAGCGGAGCTTCGACTTCGGTACTTCTAGCAGCATCTGTGAACCAGAACGAAGAGTCCTCTTTGGTTTGTGCCAAACCAAAAGGTCTCTCAGGTAATCTGGCTGACCTGTTGTCAAATCTTTGAACGTGATAACTGCTATTTTGAAGGTAATCCTAAAGCGTATTAGCAGCCAATGTAACTGGCGTAGCCCATCACTGATACGGTCGTATTTTCTCCGCTTTAAAATAAGCCTAGCTGCGGCGTTTTGCACGCGCTGCAATTGATCAATCAACTGGGTACTTATGCCATACAGCAGCCTGTTTGAGTAGTCCAGATGTGAAGTGATCATAGCTAGAGCTAGGATTTTCGTCGCTGCCGTCGTCAAATACTTGCGAATTGACCAGAACTCTGTGAGATTAGTATAGCAGACACGGACGACATGTTGAACACGAACGCACATCTTGAGATTTGAGTCCAACCAGACACCAAGATCACGAAGGCCTGCTGTTCAATTCTGATGCTGTCGTATTCCATCTTTGACAACTGTTTACGGGTACCAACGATCATGAATTCGGTTAGCTTAAGTCTGTTCTCGTTCATCCACTTGCCAATGGAACCAACTCTACTCTCCAATTTTTTTCGTGCAGCATGCTGCGACTCGATACTGTTGGGATTTAGTGATGTATGGGGTTGGGTATCATCCGCAAACATGTGATAATAGAGCAAAAGCTTTCGTATGAGACAACCGAGAGGACCTGTGTACTTCGTGTATCCCAAGGGACCTGCACCGGATCCCTGAGGCATACCAGTAGTCAATTTCTTGGGCTCAGATGTAGTATTTCTAATGCTAACCGATTGCAGACGATCCTCAAAATACGAATTAAACCAAGAAAGGGCATGACTACATGTTCCGTACTCAGATTCTAAACATTGGAGAAATCTGTCATGAGGAATAGTGTCAAATGCTGACGACAAGTCTAGTAGCGTCAAAAGTGATACCTCTTCATTATCCATATTACAGAACAAGTCATTAGTGACTTTGAGTAGCGCCGTTTCGCAGCTGTGGCCTTTGCGGTAAGCTGACTGATATGTCTCCTCTAGGCCGTTTGAGGCACAGTAACTGGACAACGGATCAATGACGATTCGCTCTATTACCTTCGATAAGAAAGGAAGGGTGGAAATCAGTCTAAAATTTTTAAAATCGATAATTTTGGGCTTCTTTGGTATGGGAATGACAATGACTTCTTTGAAACGCGCAGGCATATAACCACCGCGCAACAATAATTGCAAATTTGAACATTTTGAAGAAGTTTCTACTGAAGAACTACGGAAAATCATTTTAGCTTCTCCTTCAAAATCCGGCTGCCCACTGGACCCCATACCTATTCCATTACTCAAAAATTGCATCGATGAACTTTTGCAATTCCTATCTCCTATAGTCAATACTTAATTGAACACTGGTTATATGTTTGTTTCGATGCTAATTCTGCTAACATATTACGTTTTGTGAACGTCACATGTTTACTGGATGATCAACAGAGCACTAAAACTATACGAATCGGATCCGCCGGTCGCGCGAGCAGTGATTGCCTTATGTGCGTAACTCACCGGACGCCTAATTGTGTACGCACACACAGGAACGCGCCATTGTTTATTGTGAGTCAATAGTTCAAGAGTTTTATTTAACTATTTTAGCAACCTTGTAATGGATATGGAAAGAAAATATGTGTTTGACAGTATGAAACAAAAAATAGTTGAAGTTCAAAAGTTAGGAAACGAGTTTCACTTCAAAGTGAGATGCGAGAGAATTTATATATTTTTGTTAAAAATATGCAGCATTTTTGTGGCTTCACTATTTCCGTTGATGTGTGTTTAAAATTATTTAAAATAATTAAATATTTCCGTGATCGACAGAGGTCGAAAAAACCTTGAAAAGTGAAATTAAGACCGACGTGTTTTTTTCTTCAAGAAATTCTATCAAGACTGGGCAACAACGCTATATTACTCGCGTCAGAGGTCATCCTGTAATGTAGAATACGTCGCTTCCCGTACAAATGTTCCAAATATAGGTGGGAAAAATTGAACATTCCAGTAAATTTCTGGCATGTCATTGTTTTGTCGATTGTGGATTTTTACAGTGCTATAATGATCTCCATTTGCGGTGAGCGATAATATGCGCTTGTTGCGTTGTGAACCCGTAGTTTATAAAACGTCGTGATCCCAACGTTGTTTAGATGTCGCTTTGGTTACGCCCCTACAACAACGCAAAAACGTCGTTACCTTAAATAACAGAGACATATATAGTGTAGCCTAAACACAGCCAGATTCTTGCAAGTCATCCTGCGATACCCTCACCGAGACCTCAGTCTTCCCCTCCGCTTTCTTTCTCACAGCACTTACACACATTCTCTTTCTCTTCTCCGTTTCCTCCTTCCTCCCTCTGTCTATCTCTTGACACCTGTCTCTCCCTTCTCCATTTATTCTCCTTTGAAAAAAAGAACAACATTGTTCAAATTCTGCATCCTTAAATATATAGGAAGAAAACATTTAAAAAGTGACATATCCGGACATTCAAGTCATCTTAAACAGCACTGAGAAGTGAAATCTTTGAAAAAGGGTAAGAAAATCACCGTTTTTGGAAAGCAAGTGAGTGGCAGAAACTGAAAGGTGGTGTCACTCCTCACGTGGCTGAATCAGCGTGCGCCTCTTGAATATGTCACAAATTGCATTAAAATAAATAAACATATAAAATAAGACCGGGAACAGTTTGAGTTGCGTTTTTTTTTTTGGTTTCGGTTACAGAAAGTTGGCTGTGATGGCGTTCTTGGTTCTGATAAAACCCTGGACAAATGCGGGGTATGTGGCGGCCATGACACCACGTGCCACATCATTTCCGGCATCTTTACGCGCGCCAAACTCCCCTATGGTTACAACCACGTGGCTAGGATACCGAAGGGAGCCTGCAATGTGAATATCACCGAGCTACATCCAAGCACCAACTATCTAGGTGAGTAAAACCAATCACTTTTAAAATATGTGTGTTGGGTGATTTATCTTGACATTGGCAGAAAAAATCTGCTTTGAATAATGATTGGTAGCTAGAACCAAAGCAGCTTTATGCAGGTTTTGCTCATACTTTACGGTCGCAAATTAAATAATAATAATAAAAAGCACTCAGCCAGCCGACTTTGTCTTTGTCACAGCAGAAGGGACCGTCCTTGCTGACGTTTGTGGACTTTTATTTAAAATGCTTCCTCTGCAGTTTTTGATCCGATTGCTTTCAAATTTGATGTGACTGTTTGTTAGGCAGAAAATGGCGGCATTTATGTGGAACGATTTTTAAAAGGATTTTTTGTTATCCATTTTAAACAGGTTGCTTGTGAATGTTGTTTGAATGTTGATTGAATGTTTCCTACATGAGTTTCGTGAAAAATTTACGTTCCTGGTGAGCCAGCAAAAATTGGATAGATGACGGCATGTTAAAGTTTTTGCTAGCCATCGTTCGAAGTGCTTTTTTTGTGTGGATGTGTGGATATTCTGAGCGTAATTCTCACTTGCAAAAATTAAATTTTTGGCGACCCACTTAAATTAATATTGATGCCGGCATTTTATATCAGGACCAAATGCTACTTCTATCAGTTTTTAGCCCAGCTTACGTTACACGTAAGCTGGGGTATTCCTATCGGTTTGCGGGTGGCGTCCGTTAGTTAGTTAGTTAGTTAGTTAGTTAGTTCGCTGTAAACTTTGTTTCAAAATGCATCTCCTCCTACAATTTTAATCCGATGTCATTTATTTTTGGTGTGAGGTATTCCTAAGGGGTCGTGCATACGGCTTGTGCTTTTCTAGTTGATCGGGTAATTTTTGAATTTTTTGCGAATTTTTAAAGAAAAAAATTAAAAATGTATCTCCTCCTACATTTTTGACCCGATGCCATTTGTTTTTGGTATGAGGCACCCCTAAAGGGTCGTGCATACGGCTTGCTTGTGCTTTTTTAGTCGATCGGACAATTTTTGTATTTTTGGTGATTTTTTTAAGCAAAAATTTTGAGAAAAATGCATCTACTCCTACAATTTTGATTCGATGTCATTTATTTTTGGTGTCAGGATTTCCTAAGCGGTCGTGCATACGGCTTGTGCTTTTTTAGTCGATTGGGTGATTTTTGAATTTTTGGCGAATTTTTAAAGAAATTTTAAAATGTATCTCCTCTTACATTTTTGACCCGATGTCATTTATTTTTGGCATGAGGCACCCCTAAAGGGTCGTGCATACGGCTTGTGCTTTTTTAGTTTGTATTTTTGGGGAATTTTTGAAGCAAAAATTTCGAAAATAATTCAAAATGCGTCTACCCATGCAATTTTGATTCGATGTCATTTATTTTTGGTGTGAGTGGATACGGCTTGTGCTTTTTAGTCGATCGGGCAATTTTTGTATTTTTAGGGAGTTTTTGAAGAAACAAACTTCAAAATGCATTTCCCCCTACAGTTTTTTTTTTGGTTTGAGGCATCCCTAAGGGGTTGAGAATACGACTTGCGCTTTTTAGTCGATCCGACAATTTCTGTATTTTTGGGAATTTTTGAAGAAAAAGTTCAAAATGCATTTCCTCTTTTATCTTTTTATCCGATTTCATTTATTTTTTTGCTATGAGGCATCCTTAGGTAGGTTTCGCATACGGCTTGTGCTATTTGACTCGACTTGGGAATTTTTGATTTCGGGGGGAATTTTTGATGAAAATACCTCAAAATGCTTTTTCTGCTGCAGTTTTGATCAAACATCATTTATTTTGTGGCTGAGGCATGCTTAGGGTGTCGTGAATATGGCCTGTCTTTTTCAGTCGATGAGAGAATTTTTGAAGAAAAAAATTCAAAATGCATTTCCTCCTACAGTTTTTATCAGATTTCATTTATTTTCGATATGAGCCGTCTCTAGGGGGTCATGCATACGGCTTGTGCTTTTTGAGTGAATTGGAAAACTTTTGATTTTTTTCGGAATTTTTGAAAAAAAAAATTAAATGAATCTCCTCCTACAGCGCATAAACACAAGTTAAATGAACTTGCGCAGTAGTCAGATTTAACAACTGCACATCGACGCAAGTTAAATAGACATTCGCAGTAGGCCAAATCAAGTACTCCGCATCGATGCAAGTTAAATGAACATGCGCATTGGTCCGAAATGTGAACTGCGCATCGACGGAAGATAAATAAAGATGCGAACTGGTCCAAAATAAGCACCGCGCATCAACGCAGGTTAAATAAACATGCGCACTGGTCCGAAAAAAGAACTACGCGTCGACGTAAGTTGAATAGACATGCGCAGTGGTCTGAAATGCGAACCGCGCATCAACGCAGCCTAAAGAAACATGCGCACTGGTCCGAAATGCGAACCGCACATCGAGGAAAATTAAATAAACATGCGCAGTGGTCCGAAATGCGAACGCGCATCAACGCAAGTTAAATAAATATGCGCACTGGTCTGAAATAAGCACCGCACATCAACACAAGTTAAATAAACATGGGCACGTGTCCGAAAAAAAGAACCACGCATCGACGCAAGTTGAATAGACATACGCAGTTGTCTGAAATGAGAACCGCGCATCAACGCAAGTTAAATAAACATGCGCAGTGGTCCAAAGAAAGAACCATGAATCGACGCAAGTTGAATAGACACAAGAGTCGGGCATCGACGGGACTTAAATAAACATGCGTTCTGGTCCGAAACGCAAATCGCGCGTCAACGCAAGTTAAATGAACCTGCTGATTTGTCCCAAAATGCGAACTGCGCATCAACGCAACCTAAAGAAACAGGTATACTGGTCCGAAATGCGAACCGGATATCAACGCAAATTAAACAAACATGCACACTGGTCCGAATTGCGAACCGCACATAAGCGTAAGTTAAATAAACATTTGCACCGGTCCAAAATAAGTAGCGATCATCAACCAAGTTAAATAAATATGTGAAATGGTCCAAAATGCGAACCACGCATCAACACAAGTTAAAAAAACATGTACGCTGGTCCGAAATGCGAACCGAACAGCAACACAAGCTAAGTGAGCAAGCACACATGCGCACTATTTCGAAATGCGAACTGCCCATTAACGCAACTTAAATAACATGCGCACTATTCAAAATAAGAACTGCGCATCAACGCAACTTAAATAAACATGCGCACTGGTCCAGAATAAGAACCACGCATCAACTCAAGTTAAAGAAATATGCGCATTGGCCTGAAATAAGAACCGCGCATCGACGCACGTTAAATAAACATACGCAGTGGTTCGAAATGCGAACCACGCGCCAACGTAAGTTAAATAAACATTTGCACTGGTCTAAAATAAGCACCGCGCATCAACGCAAGTTAAATAAACATGCGCACTTCTCCGAAATTCGAACCGCGCATCAACGCAAGTTAAATAAACATGCGCAGTGGTCCAAAATAAGCACTGCGCATCAACGCAAGTTAAATAAACATGCGCACTGGTTCGAAATTCGAACCGCGCATTAACACAAGTTAAATAAACATGCGTAATGATCCGAAATTCGAACTGCGTACCAACGCAAGTTAAATAAACATAGGCACACGTCCAAAATAAGCACCGTGCATCAACGCAAGTTAAATAAACATGCAAACTGGTCCGAAATGCGAACCGCGCATCAAGGCAACCTATGGAAACTTGTGCACTTGTCCAAAATAAGTACCGCTCATAAACGCAAGTACAATAAACATGCGTATTGGTCTGGAATAAGAACCGCACATCAACACAATTTAAATAAAGATGCGCATTGATCCGAAATAAGAACCGCACATCAACACAAGGTAAATAAAGATGCGCACTGATCCAAAATAAGAACCGCACATTCACAAAAGGTAAAAAAAAACATGGGCGCTCTTCAGAAATGCCAACCGCACATCAACGCAAGTTAAATAAACATGTGCACTGTTCCAAAATGGGAGCCGCGCATCTACGCAAAATTAAATAAACATGCGCACTTGTCTGAATAAGAACCGTGCATCAAGGCAAGTTACATAAATATGCGCACTGGTCCGAAATGCGAGCGTTGTTTGAAGGTATCTATGGCAGACTATCCAGTCTACAAGAGATACAAAAAATCTGTTTCCCATTTTTCTTGGAAAGAAATCTTTGTATGCATTTATCGGTCTACGTTCTGGTCCGGTGCTAAATTAATTATTGGGCTAGCTCTTTGCCGTCTCATCTTTTGAAGCCCAATTTTTCAGGAAAATTCCCTTACTCATGCACGCTGGAATTGGGTCTTATTGCTTTTCGTAAGCTGGGACTTTGTCCTTGGACAAACTTGTTATCTGATTGTTTTCAATTTTCAATCTTCTGTTCTTAAACGATAAGCAACAACTGGTCAAATGACGATATTTTGAAATATATTAGGGGGCAATTTGATAATGTCGTTTTTCTCACACATTTTATCGGATTGCTTCTAAATTTTGTATATATATTATATGTGTCTCTCGTGAAAACTTACTTTTTTGTGACCGCCATAAATGGTCAACCGGTGTTTTATTACATTTAGGATTTAATTATCAAAATCTCAAATTTTGTAGGAGGAGCTCCAGAAAAAGTTTTTTTATTGACGATCCGCCAGAAAACTGGCAAAATTGTTTTTTTTTTTTTTTTGGGGGGGGGGGGGGGGATACGTCAAAACAGCCGAAATAAGTGAAATTTGAATTATGGCGAAACAACTGCAAATGGCGTATGCCTTTACCAAATACATCTCCAAAGCTCTCGGCCGGTGGTCAGTGCGGTACGTGAATACTTCTGTGAAGACTTATTAACTAAATCTAAGCTGGTCACAATGTCTCTGGACATACTTATTTTTTCACTAAGTATAGCTTCTATACACACAACCGAGAGCTGTTATTATGTCCCGCTAGAGCTATCTGGATGCCTTTTGACAGAAACAGCCAAGGATCAAGTTTGAAAGAAGCTCAGTCTTGGTGCAAATTCTAGTTCAGTATTTTTTTTAAGCTCTTTGGATTTTTTAAGCCCTTCGTCTTCTCCCGCCCTCACACCCGAACCTCAGGGGGATATTTATAGAAGAATGGAGCCATAATACCTATATTTGCATTCATTACAAAAGGAGTTAAAATTGTGGCAATTTATTTCATTATAAATAAGACATAAAGTCTATTAAGGTGAAAACCCGCTAAAGCAACAACCCAAAAGGCAGACGTTTATTTTTGCTTGCATTTAAAGCTACATGTGACGTCAAATTAGGTGTAATGTCTGCTTTACGCCCAAAAGCTAAAAAGACTATCAGCCACTTGGTGGAATGTTTCTGTCTGAAAAAAGCATCATGTTGAAAGAAAGCTTTTTTTTTTCATTTTATTATTAATAAGTAGTTTATGACAGGTTACGTTTGGAAATAAGACCATAATATATGGCTGGACACGTGTAAATTGCCTTTGGCACATTTATGGGAATTTATAAGGTTTGCAAACAGCTAAAACTTGGGTGAAGAACGCTCTGATTGATGACGTAGCAATCACTCAATTTGAAATGTAAGAGAATTGCTTTCTTTCATTTCTTGGGAATGGGTAGAGATTACATGACACTTTTTGTGTCTCCTGCTGGCGCTGAACTTTAATGTGCAAATTAAGTTCACTTAAGTAGTTTACCTGGGTATGTCAGACTTGAACGCAATCTCGTAATCTATATGTGAAACGGATAGGGCTTCCATGACCATATTCGTTTAAAACGTGTTAAAATGTTGTGACCAATAAGAACGCTTTGTTTTTAGTGTTTCCTTTTTTCACATGTGATGTAAGAAAATAAAGAATGTCGATGGCCCATGTGCACAGCTGCAGAGAAACTGAAATACAAGTTACACAGATCGCGACGGTAGAAAAAAAAAACGCAGAAATTGTAGAATTATTATCAGTGCTAGTACATGCACAAAGGTGGTTTAATAAGAAGCTTACATTCAAGCTCTGCAACTTATTAAAAATAACCAGGCGGGAATCCCACCACCCTACCAACCAGACTGGTTCACTACTTCGATAATATGACCACTTTACAATAGTCCGGTTCTCGCTGCTTTGTGCATTACCAAGGAACCTCTCTCGTTGGTGACCCCATTTTCATAGTGCCCCTGCAAAAACTTTTTAGTTTTTTTTTTAATTAAAAAAAAACCTTTATTGCTCGCCCCATTTAATGTGCTATTTGTTACTTGACGTTAAATATGAGAATATAAGACAATACTTTAACGTCCGTGGTATTTAACGATAACCAAGCATCGGCTTCTCAAGCCTAGCACACTGAGGGAGTGGAGAAGGGCTGGCTTATACCAGAAAGGAATATCAGTTCAGGTTCGTTCTGTCCGTCATTCCGTGGTTAATTGATTAACAGAATTCTCTTCAGCATGTCTCATATTTATCATACTTTATATTTTTGTCATCGTCATATCTGAAATGTCGTTCTGTGCAGAGTTTTGTACAGGAAATAAATTGTATTTTGAAATTTGAAAATACGCTTTGCTAGATTCTGTTGCATTCTTGTTTACCTCACATCTCAAGACAGGCTGAGGGGACACTTTCCATGTTTTGTGGAGGGACATTTATATACTGCACATGTGAACCATGGTATTATGTTTAAAACTGGCCAAAAATTCAATTTAGCAGAATGAGTATTTTTTTGTACCAAGATAAAATCAAATTGTGAAGATCCTTTGGTTCTAGACATGCACTGCATGGACTCGGGACGTGTTGGCACTGCATGGACTCGGAACGTGTTGGCACTGCATGGACTCGGAACGTGTTGGCACTGCATGGACTCGGAACGTGTTGGCACTGGATGGACTTGGAACGTGTTGGCACTGGATGGACACGGGACGTGTTGGCACTGGATGGGCTCGGGACGTGTTGGCACTGCATGGACTCGGAACGTGTTGGCACTGCATAGACCCGGAACGTGTTGGCACTGGATGGGCTCGGGACGTGTTGGCATTGGATGGACTGGGAACGTGTTGGCACTGGATGGGCTCGGGACGTGTTGGCACTGCATGGACTCGGAACGTGTTGGCACTGCATGGACTCGGAACGTGTTGGCACTGGATGGACTCGGGACGTGTTGGCACTGCATGGACACGGGACGTGTTGGCACTGCATAGACTCGGAACGTGTTGGCACTGGATGGACTCGGAACGTGTTGGCACTGGATGGGCTCGGAACGTGTTGGCACTGGATGGGCTCGGAACGTGTTGGCACGGGATGGACTCGGAACGTGTTGGCACTGCATGGACTCGGGACGTGTTGGCACGGGATGGACTCGGAACGTGTTGGCACTGCATGGACTCGGAACGTGTTGGCACGGGATGGACTCGGAACGTGTTGGCACGGGATGGACTCGGAACGTGTTGGCACTGGATGGGCTAGGAACGTGTTGGCACGGGATGGACTCGGAACGTGTTGGCACTGCATGGACACGGGACGTGTTGGCACTGGTTGGGCTCGGGACGTGTTGGCACTGCATGGACTCGGAACGTGTTGGCACTGCATGGACCCGGAACGTGTTGGCACTGGATGGGCTCGGGACGTGTTGGCACTGCATGGACTGGGGACGTGTTGGCACTGCATGGACTCGGGACGTGTTGGCACTGCGTGGACTCGGAACGTGTTGGCACTGCATGGACTCGGGACGTGTTGGCACTGCATGGACTCGGAACGTGTTGGCACTGCATGGACTGGGAACGTGTTGGCACTGGATGGACTCGGGACGTGTTGGCACTGCATGGACTCGGAACGTGTTGGCACTGCATGGACTCGGAACGTGTTGGCACTGGATGGACTCGGGACGTGTTGGCACTGCATGGACACGGGACGTGTTGGCACTGGATGGGCTCGGGACGTGTTGGCACTGCATGGACTCGGAACGTGTTGGCACTGCATGGACCCGGAACGTGTTGGCACTGGATGGGCTCGGGACGTGTTGGCACTGGATGGACTGGGAACGTGTTGGCACTGGATGGGCTCGGGACGTGTTGGCACTGCATTGACTCGGAACGTGTTGGCACTGCATGGACTCGGAACGTGTTGTCACTGGATGGACTCGGGACGTGTTGGCACTGCATGGACACGGGATGTGTTGGCACTGGTTGGGCTCGGGACGTGTTGGCACTGCATGGACTCGGAACGTGTTGGCACTGCATGGACCCGGAACGTGTTGGCACTGGATGGGCTCGGGACGTGTTGGCACTGGATGGACTGGGAACTTGTTGGCACTGGATGGGCTCGGGACGTGTTGGCACTGCATGGACTTGGAACGTGTTGGCACTGCATGGACTCGGAACGTGTTGGCACTGGATGGACTCGGAACGTGTTGGCACTGCATGGACTTTGAACGAGTTGGCACTGCATGGACTCGGAACGTGTTGGCACTGCATGGACTCGGAACGTGTTGGCACTGGATGGACTCGCAACGTGTTGGCACTGGATGGGCTCGGAACGTGTTAGCACTGGATGGGCTCGGAACGTGTTGGCACGGGATGGACTCGGAACGTGTTGGCACTGGATGGACTGGGAACGTGTTGGCAGTGCATGGACTCGGGACGTGTTGGCACGGGATGGACTCGGAACGTGTTGGCACTGCATGGACTCGGAACGTGTTGGCACGGGATGGACTCGAAACGTGTTGGCACTGGATGGACTGGGAACGTGTTGGCACTGCATGGACTCGGAACGTGTTGGCACTGGATGGGCTCGGAACGTGTTGGCACGGGATGGACTCGGAACGTGTTGGCACTGGATGGGCTCGGAACGTGTTGGCACGGGATGGACTCGGAACGTGTTGGCACTGTATGGGCTCGGAACGTGTTGGCACGGGATGGACTCGGAACGTGTTGGCACTGGATGGGCTAGGAACGTGTTGACACGGGATGGACTCGGAACGTGTTGGCACTGCATGGCTCGGGACGTGTTGGCACTGGATGGACTCGGGACGTGTTGGCAAGGGATGGACTCGGAACGTGTTGGCACTGCATGGACTCGGGACGTGATGGCACTGGATGGACTCGGAACGTGTTGCCAAAGGCCCCCTTTTATTTTTCGTTTTGCACCTGGGTTCGAGAAGACATTCATTTATAACTGGAATTGTGACACTCGTGGACCACAGCTGCATAACATTTTGACCCGGGGTCTTTTTTATAACAACAAATTTTCGTATTACACTGTCAGACACCTGTAAAATATAATATGTTATCGTTTCCGGTAACACCGGTGCTGCACGGAAAACAAAGCCCCTTAAAAATTATCCGGTAAATGCTTCTTTGCAAGGGAGAATGACTCAAATAAGCACACGTGCATGCCGCTTTATGTAAAAATATAAATGAGGGGGTATTCGATTTTTTAATCTGTATTTTTCTCCACATTCATCAAGTTAAAAATCATTTGTCTGAATCGCATTCCCAGGTCCCTTTTCAAAGGTTAAATTTCACCCAAAATAAAAAAAGTAGGGAAACTAGTATAAACATGCATGCAGACGCGAAAAAAGAAGAAATTTCGCTTCTGCCATGCGTTAGACTATTACGATGGTTGACCTGATGATTACAAGGTAGATGTGGACAAAAAAAATATGACAAAAAATACATGGTGAATACGATACTTCATAGATGATTGTGCTATAGTCTGTTGAAAAATTTCCACAGGATGTTATTCACAGATTTCTTATATATTTTTTTGGAAATGAAAAGAAATGATGATCTGTGGGAAGACTGGAAAATCGACCTACAAAAGTGGCCTTCACGGATTGCCTTACTTCTTTGTTGGTCCTTTACCCACGATGGCTAGCAATGTTTTCTTCAAAATAAAGACACATTTAAAATATCCTCACCTGTTTAAAAACGTTCTAGAACGTCTTTTTTAAATTTATTTTTGTGTTTAATTTATTCAGTGATAGCTCAAGGGGGTTGTGATGGGGTGGCGGGCATGGGGGGGGGGGGGCGTCAATTGGAACTAAAGTCACCCCCACCCTAAACAGGATTCGAACGCGGAACCTTGGGATTACGAGACTAACCTTTTACTCAACCAAGTTAAAAACTGCAGTTTTTTTAAAATAAATCTTCATACGGAATGGAGCGAAACACAATGCTTAGTGGCATCCTACATGTATTCACATGCTTGGTAATGCCCATAGATAAACCAGGGCATGTGTTAGTGGGTATCAGATTTGAATAATCACCAAGTATTCAAGAGAATTAGTTCGTCTAGTTCTTGATATCAAATGGCGTCTTGTGTATAACATACCGCTCCAGTAATACCCCATAATTAAAGACATTTATTTAATACATAAAAAAATTAGCATCACTATTTGAGGTTGTATATTATTACATAGAAAAAAAACGAATGAGTTGGATAAGGTATGATTACGTCTATGGCATGTTTGTTTTAACACGTCTTGTAAAAACACAAACAAGAAAATAGACATGTTCACCCCTTGCTTATCTTCTTGCCTGCCTGTTCTTCACCCTATCTGTCTGTGTCTATTGACTTTTAGTAACGTTTTGACTTGTGTGTGTCTATGTCTGTCTGTATGTCTGTTCCTTGCTTTGTCGATAGGTTGCCCCTTCCTCTGAAGTAAGGCACGCCCATATTTTGAACAGGTACGTCAATATTCCCATCATACATACCAGGAATAGAAAATAGGACTACAAGAAGAACTGAAACTGTGCCGCTGTGAGTAGGAAATAGGACCATAAGGCGAACTGAACCTGTGGCTCCGGGAGTAGGAAATAGGATCATAAGGAGAACAGAACCTGTGGCTCCGGGAGTAGGAAATAGGATCATAAGGAGAACAGAACCTGTGGCTCTGTGAGTAGGAAATAGGACCATAAGGAGAACTGAACCTGTGGCTCCGGGAGTAGGAAATAGGATCATAAGGAGAACAGAACCTGTGGCTCCGGGAGTAGGAAATAGGATCATAAGGAGAACAGAACCTGTGGCTCTGTGAGTAGGAAATAGGACTATAAGGAGAACTGAATCTGTGGCTCCAAGAGTAGGAAATAGGACCATAAGGAGAACTGAATCTGTGGCTCCAAGAGTAGGAAATAGGACCACAAGGAGAACTGAACCTGTGGCTCTGTGAGTAAGCTATAGGACCATAAGGAGGACTGAACCTGAATGCTATGCTTTCCTCTTGATCCTATTGATAGTGATCTGGGAAAGGAAATGTTCCTATCCGCGAGGTGTTCCTATTCTCGATGGTGCTTATACTGCGAGGTGTTCCTTTCCCCAACGTGCTCCTAGCTGCGAGGTGTTCCTATCCGCGAGATCTTCCTATCCGTGAGGTGCTCCTTTCCATGAGGTGTTCCTATCCACGACGTGATCCTATGCGCAAGGTGTTCCTATCCGCGAGGTGATCACATCCGCGAGTTGTTCCTATCCGCTAGGTGTTCCTATCCGATAGGTGTTCCTGTTTGCGAGATGTTCCTATACTCGAAGTGTTCCTATCTGTGAGGTGTTCTTATCCCTGAGCTGTTCCTATCCACGAGTTGTTCCTGTCTGAGAATTGATCCTATCCGCGAGGTGTTCTTATCCGTGAGGTGTTCCTTTCTGCGAGGTGTTCCAGTCAGCGAGGTTTACCTATCTGCGAGGTGTTCTTATCCCCGAGCTGTTCCTATCCGCGAGATGTTCTTCTCCGTGAGGTGTTCTATCTGCGAGGTTTCCTTTCCGCGAGGTGTTCCTATCCGCGAGGTGTTCTGATCCGCGAGGTGTTCATATCTGCGCGGTGTTCCTGTCCGCGAGGTGTTCGGATCCGCGAGATGTTCCTATCCGCGAGTTGTTCCAATCTGCGAGGTGTTCCTGTCTGCGAGTTGTTCCCATCCGCGAGGTGTTCCTATCCGCGAGGCGTTCTTATCCCCTCAGGTGTTCCTATCCACGAGTGGTTCCTATCATCGAGATGATCCTATCTGCGAGGTGTTCCTTTCCGCGAGGTGTTTCTATCCGCGAGGTGTTCTGATCCGCGAGGTGTTCATATCTTCGCGGTGTTCCTGTCCGCGAGGTGTTCGGATCCGCGAGGTGTTCCTATCCGCGAGGTGTTCCAATCTGCGAGGTGTTCCTGTCCGCGAGTTGTTCCTATCCGCGAGGTGTTCCTCTCCGCGAGACGAGGTGTTCCTATTGTACGGCTGTGTTTTACTGTATGGTGTTTTGAGGAAATTCTTCGGTCACCTTTGGTTCGCTTTTGTGATACTGAAGTTACTTTTCGATATTTTTAAACATGAAAATAAAATGTTTGTGACGGCATCATCAGGAAAGAATACTCAGATTGTCCTGTTTGTAGTTCTATATATAGTAATACCTTTGAATCAGAACTAGCTGCAGAGGGTCTTAATTCAGGGGTGCTCTAATTTCAGAGACCGTTTTATAATGAGAGCGAATGATGGGACAGCTCTACAATAGTGGAGAACCGCAGAAACAGCACCTTGGTCAAGAGTGATCCTAATTCCATGGTGGTCTTATTTTTTTTCGAAGGTCTGCTTTAATAGCAGTAAAATGGAACGAGGCTGACAAAAAGTGGTCTTATTTGCGGTGTAGCCTTACCCCCGCTCCCCCGTTAAAAGTTGGGGGGGAGGGGGAGGGGGCTGATGTGCACCAGATAACGCATATTATTAACAAAGGAACATTGTTTCCGTTTTCTTGATACTTCTTCTGTCGGTGAAATCATTTAAAAAATTTATTAATATTATTAATAATTGGTAAATAGAACAGGGCATACTATCAGCATGGCAAACGAGTGATTGCGCCCGCCAGCGGTGTATATCATATACCTCCTTGCAACTTATTAGCTGAACATGATGCGATACATCTCAGAAAAAGAGGGAGGGGGGAGGGGGAGAGGAAGAAAAAAAGGAAACCCCCTGCGAAGAGGTATGAGAGAAGAAGGTCAAGCATTGTAGGGAGCTTTGTTTGAGGAGGAAGATGATACACGGAGTGTTTTGCACTGGAAGATTTGGGTCTGGTGTTTCCACTTTCGTCTGCACTTTTATTATTTTTGTGTAATATCTTTTGTACTTGGCAGCACCAATCTACTGATTTTCCCCACTGCAGTAGGTCAGTTATAGCACCACATATTTAAACGGAGACTTTGAGGGGAAACTTTAATAGTAGCTTTTTGTAAAATTATATACAAAGTCAACAAAATTGTAGCATTATGTACAAGGAACAGATGCCATGATCGGTGAGGGAAGAGATGGCCTGGAAGCATCATCACCAAGGAAACGCGGATCCAGAATTTGCTTTGTGTCTCGGAGGAGGAGGTGGTGGTGTGGTGAGGGTGGGAGGGGGGAGGTATGGGGGGTTGACCGTTTTGGGGTAAAACAGCCTTTTAAATAAAGAATGCCCTAGCCAAGTAGAGCATTTTGAGATGACCGCAGTGTATGTGTGTGTGTGCGCGCGTGTGTGTGTGTGTGTGTGTGTATTTTGGGGGAGGGGGTGGGGCACCGAAGTATATACAATGGGCCGTTGCTCCGACTACCGCAGTCACCCCAAATCTCCATTTTGGTCCAATGTCGCATATCTACTGGATCGTTATGATGACGTCATCACAGCACACACCAGCAATCTGTGTGGCCAGCAACTCTTGTATTTTTTTCTGTCATGAAACACTAGGCGAATATCTTATTATTTTTTAAGGAACTATTTTTTGTCTAGGTAAGTTAAACCTTTAACATTGTAACACTTGAAAAGGCACAAGTAGAGAAGTGGTATAATTGTATTTGTAACTAAACACAGCGTAGATTTATCGGAAATGAAATGATAAAATAACATACGCGGATATCGGGTAGGTCGTACGGATAAGTAAATCCTATTTACATTTGCAACACTAGACTTTCCGCAAAATTTAACAGTATATTCTGATGACGATTTAAAGTAAGCAAAAAAGCTGTAGATATTTTCTGGGCCAAACGACATCAAGTTTGATTTATCCAGTCTCGTCTGTCGTCCGTATGTGTGTGTGTGTGTGTGTGTGTGTGTGTGTTGGGGGTGGATTAGACTTTTCTGAAGATATCCCCAATCAGAGGGAACCACTTGGTATCATATGTGTTACCATGTTACCTTTTAAAATGTCATAGACATGGTATGGTGACCAGTCTCGGAATGTTTAACGGGTATTCTGCTTGCAAATGAGGGTTGGTGTAGTGCATCTCACAAGGGAGGTGTGAACTCATATTTCTGCCAGAATATCCTGAACATTTACATGATTTAAATACAGCCGGAAGCAAAGAGTTGCATATATTGAACCTCCCCCCTCCATGCGACTTCCTCTTTTTCTGTTCGCTAATGACGTATTCTTATGATTTTTAAATTTCAATCAGATATTGTCAATACTGGCCCAGCTATTCTAGAGAATATCCCATTGCATTTTCTTTTTATGTTTACCCCCAAAAAACGTGGCGACTTAGAATGCAGTGAAATAAGTACATGAGAGCTCTAATCATAAAAAAAACTTCTCCTTCCTTTTGGTTTAGTCATTCATTTGTTAGGTTGTGTAATTCCCGACCTGAGTCTTCTCCCAGACTGCTACCTTATCTGGTAACCACCGAAATGACTTCGCTGCCTGTTTTGCTACATGCTGCGTAGCGCTCATGTCCTTGGACAAACTTCCTGAACAAACGCTTCCAACAATATAAATACATACATCAGTGATGCATTTAGCATCAGACTTTGCACTTAGAATTTTTACAAACGCAGTAGCAGTTAGGAATAATACAAGAAAAACTCCTATCGGAGATGCCTTGAGATGGTGACGGTTCGCTCTACAGAAATGAGCTCCATGGGAAACAGACACGGAGCTTTTGATGCGGCGATAGCGCGTATGTTAGGTGCTTGCCATATCTCCCTCCTGCTTAACTCCACCGCTTCATGTGTTTCTATATTATGAGACGGACACTTGACTGTGATGTATCACTATCAAGTTTGACGGAAAGATAATACTCCGCTGGTGGCACTCCTTGTCATGCGCATCTCCGAGGTGGTATGGAGGGTTGCTGATCAGTTATCCATACCTTTTCTTATGGCCAACCGATAAAGAACACATTGAAAATGTTTAGACGGTTTGATGGTATTGTTGGTATGACCTGTCATTGTTTATAACAGTGGTCTTAGTTTCTTCGCTTCTCTCGTATGATTTTCACTTTTGCTTTCTTTCTATACAATTTTAGGAGGGGAGTAATCTTGTATGTGGCAATTACATCATTGAGGTCGTGTCTTGACAACCTCTACACTACAGTTATAAATATATCCTCTGATATTTACTTTTCCCTTTTTTTTGGTTTTATTATTGGCAAATATGTGTGTTTTTTAGCATTAGGGAAAACCGTGGCAGGCTCAGGTGTGTGCTGTTTCAGTGCTCAGTGCACGACAATGCAAGTACAATAATGTGTGTGCTGTTTCGGCGCTGAGGGAAATAGCAAGCACAATAATATCTGTGCTGTTTCAGAGCTTAGGGAAAGCCATGGCGAGTACAATAATAATGTGTGTGCTGTCTCACTGCTGAGTGCAAGACAATACAAGTCCAGTAATTTTTGCGCTGTTTAGGCACTTGGGAAAATGCCGTTGCAAGTACAATAATAATGTGTGTGTTGTTTCGGCGCTTAGGGAAATACCAAGCACAATATATGTGCTGTTTCAGCGCTTAGAGAAAGTCAAGACGAGTACAATAATAATGTGTGTTCTGTTTCGGCGCTTAGGGAAACACCAAGCACAATATATGTGCTGTTTCAGCGCTTAGAGAAAGTCAAGACGAGAACAATAATAATGTGTGTGCTGTTTCGGCGCTGAGGGAAACAACAAGTATAATAATATCTGTGCTGTTTCAGCGCTTAGGGAAAGCCATGGCAAGTACATCGTCAATGGCAACTGGGATATGGGTTACAGTAAGGAGTATGAAGGCGCAGGCAGCGTGATTAGATACCACAGACCTGCCGTAGGCGATGTGCAGAATCCACTGGAGTACATCTTCATAGAGGGCCCAACCAACATCAGTCTGGATGTGCTGGTAAGCTTATACCGTTCACACCATTATAATGTACATTATAATCTCAAAAACAGAGACTTTTCATAGACATTTTAGTATTATTTGTGTGTATCAATTACACAGCGTTTGGTAACCATACCACTAACATACGTTTTGTTACCTGCAGGTTTTAAAATGGGACGACCGTGCGAGTTACCATATGTTCAAAACATGCTGGTGAATCACCATATTGTGAACCATATGACAACCATATGTCCAACATAGGATATGAGAGACATGTTTACGATAGGTTAAATATATGACAACTATGTGGTTTGTCAACATGTTTAATGTTTTAGCAACTATTGGATACCATATGTCTCTGAATACATGATATATGGTAACCACAATTTGAACATATGATAGCCACAAGGTCACCCAATTGAAACTAATGTCGATATAGCAAACCGCACAGTTATCACATGTTAAGACATGTGACTGAATTCAGTGAACATATGTTTGCCACATGCTTGATGCATTGGCATATAGCCAAATATCAACACGTGAAAACAATACCATTCAGATGTGGCAGATACATGTTCACGATATGGAACGCCCATTGCACATATTCTACTGGGGTTCTTTTGGCCAGGTTGTCGAAGTCTCATTTAAAAGGTCATGATATAGCTGAATGTCATGAAAGTCCTGACAGAGCTGAATATTGTGAATGTTCTTATATAGCTGAATATCATGAAAGTCGTGATATAGCTGATCGCACCGGTGAGTGACTCGAGATCATATAAAGAACTTCTGTGAAAAGTGTCTCTTTGCCTCCCCCCTCCCCTTCCCCGCCCCCACCCCCACTCCCGGCAGTCGCTACTTAGTGTATCAGTTTAGAAGTCTACACATCGATCAAGGCACCCGTGCAAAAAGCATGTTTCACACAAGAGTATCTTATCCAGCCATTCTCACTGGCCTTTCCATCAAAGCTGTTGGAGCCTCCATGGCATTCACGTTTTGGCTATGTATCAAGTGGACGCCCTAATTGGGCGACTCTGGATAATCAGGGTGTTCCTCCCGAAGGCGCCATATCGACTCGGGGTATCAAATAGCTGAGATTAGTTCACAAATATAACTTGGATGAAAAGGGAAACCACAGTTGAAATCCATTGCGGATGCGAAACTGCAGTCACTGTCAAGCTCTCACATCCAAGACATAGGCCTTCTAAAGTCTTTCACATATACTACAGCTGTCTGTAAGAAAGAGCTGTCTGACCCTAGTTGTGGTAAGAAAACTGCCGAGAATTTATTGTCTATGTGAAGAATTTTTTGAAAAACAAAGTAATCTATATTCATTTAAAACTATCACTCTTGACCAGCCAAACTGAATTTATTTTGTATGAAAACTGCATTACAGTGCATACAGCAATGCACCAACTTTTGAATATTATTAATAGTGTGAATAAAGTGAAATATATAAACAATGCTTCTTTTGCATGCTTTTCATAAGGTTTTAAAACCCTACATCAGCTGGACAGTTAAGGATGGACAACGCAATCAATTAATCAATTAATTAGACCCTCTACATTGATCCTGCTTATGTAGATACGTGGGCAGATTCTACGAGAAAGCAGGCTGATAATTTTTTTATCACAGTATCATATTTATCATATTGTCAGATTGAATATATGTTTTTTTTCCAGTAACTTATTTGTAGACGACATTAGACCGGAAGTTTTGTTCACGTCTTTGTTTATTTTATAGGGTCTTGTTTCATTTCATTAGGAAACGTTTAGATTAAGCGTCATATGCGTCAGAAATGGAGGTAATTGATCTGAAGAAGGCTAACCTTAAACTTCTCAAAGACACCACGTACTTTGTTAATAGATAATTTATTTATGGTAACTCTGACAGGATGAACTCGAAACCTTAATTGTGGCGAGATTTATTCATATTTCGGAGAGCACTTAGATGAGGAGCAGCGGTAGTCTTTACAAAACCATTTTTCGTGATAAAGAAGGAGAAAATAATAAATCCTCTCAATGACCTATCTATAGTAAAACTGGGAATATATGTAAAAAAAAAACAGGGTAAACAAATTGCTCCGATTTTTTTTCTTGTAATAAATACCTCGCTGTACTTGAATATAATGTATGTGCTATCATATGATTTTTAGAGTTTAGTCCCGGCTCTGGTTAGAATAGATGTTCTCTTATTTTGTTGACGCCGGTTTAATTTGTTTGTACAGTCTAATATCTCTTGTGTTTGGCGCTGGCATATATATATATATATATCACTGGTGGGCAGAATTTGCCCTGTCATGGCCGAACCACTTCATACATATGGAGCGGATCTATCTATCGCTACTGGTCCGGGGATTCTGGGGCAGTTTTGTAACGCCCTATGTCTACAAAAGTGCACCACTGAGTCCAGTGAGTCGTGTAATGACCAATGTTGACCACTGACCTCTGACTACAGTTCTTCAGAAGCCTTTCTTTAATATAAATATCCTTCCTAATAGAAAATTTTAGTCCCGTGGCTGTAGTTTACAAAGGGCTTTACACCTGTGTTGAAGACATAGTAACCTTCATCCTTGGGACGTTTATCCTCTTGAAAACGACAATAGTGAAAAGGGCCACTAAATTAATTATATATTTTTTTAATGCGGGCCGTCTCGGAGCTTAAGTGTCTGATAATATAAATCACTTTTAAGTTGTACTACGGTGTGAAAAGCTGTGCGTGAAAAATCTAGACGTTTAGCTGAGTTGCATTACCCTAACTGAATTTTTATTTCTTTTTTTTTTTTTTTTTTTGTTTTAACAAAACGTCAAGTGTCGAATATTTTTATTCGTCTGGTAATAACGTCTAAAAAAATGCGGCTAATAAATTTCCAGGGTTTTCAAAAATTGCTGGAATTTTTCCGATATGTACTTAGATGTCTAATCAAAATATGTTTGCTCGCCTCTTTAGATGCGTGCAGTGGTATCCATATAATGTCGGACAAATATATTTGATCTTTCAGTGACATCGCAACGACATCGAGGCATGGCGTCACTGTGACGTCATTCAACGTCATTCTTGCATCTGCATACTGACTACAGTGAACATTATATTTTAAATTTCCAGACTCACAGCAGTTGTTAAAAATGACTTTCAACTGCTTTATTTAGGTGGGAGTGAAGTCCGAGAATTCAAACTCCGATCAGAATTCAGTAAGAAGCTTGCTGCGCTGAGTACAGACTTAGCGACGGCGCGTTCAGACTTAACACACCGCCTCTGCTGTAGTTTTCACCAATTGCTACTTCACTGCGCTAAATGTTAACAATTGTTTTTTTTTTTTTTTTTTTTTTTTTTGTATGTTGGCTTCTGTTCATAATTTTCGGAGTAAAACGGGTCCACTTCGAGAATGATCAGATGGTTAAGAGTCATTAATTTTAAAGTATTTATTAAACAGTCGAAGACGTTCATAATACGCTCAGAATCTTCTTAAACGTTCATAAGCGATTATTGTTATTACTATTTTGCAAACGTTTTATACAGTTCTTATCACATAAGTGAGCTTCTTAAATATTTTCATGGTATTTAGCCATAAGGCAGTTGTTTTTTTTTTTAACTCTCCAATTCAGTTTTTGCGAATGCTGTTCCGTTGCTCTGCCTGTTGCAAATTCTTGCTTTACATAGGTACCTGTGACGTAGCAGAAAATCATTTTTGTGAGGCAATTACACAACAAAACGACTTTTTTTTTTGGGGGGGGGGGGTGCTTTTATGTCAAGTGTAATAGTGAACTTTGGTTGCGAAGTTAAATAATCTATGTTGTCATTTTATTGTTAACGTTGCCTGACACACCGTTGAGGCTGTTTATGCAGAGCGATTGAAGCTGAGCGACCATTTTACATCCCACCAATGGCTTGCTGTAGATAGCGACACCCGCATGGTCCATGCTGCAGTTTATGAATGAATAAATTGTATAAATTCAGTTTTATGGATAAATAAACACTTCCTTTAAGTAACAGGTGTACTATGATAGCAAAATTGCAGAAAAAAGCTCAGATTATGTACTTGATATCCTGGGTTCTGGTTTACACAAACTTCAGATTAACTATTTAGTTTGATTGGAAGCTTATAAGGAATCGCAGTCCTAACTATTCCAGTGTTTTCTTTTTAAGTCAGCTAAGTCATAGAAAGATATGTGATTTCCATATTTGATATGTGGCTGTCCCAGCACAGCAGGCAGCTGAATTTTGAACCCACTCATCTCCCAGAGTTCCATCCAATGCAACCTTGACCCTTTCCATCACTTTCGTGAATCTGTAAAATAGTAAATAACTTTGACCCTGAACGTCTACGAATAAAGATGGTTTAGAGTTTTGGTACTAAAGTAAAGATAGTCACATCTCTATTCTTTTTGGAGATATTTAAATCAAACGCAGTGGTATTTAAATCACGTGACTCGAAACTCGTTGAGTGGTACATGATGCTACAGCATAGAAGAGCAGGAGTTTCTCTAGATATTTTAATGTAACAGCAGTCTAAAGACTGGAGTTCAACTACCTTTATCACCCCCCCGCCCCATCCCCCATCCCCAAAGCCGCGTTAACAGTTCTGAAGTTATCCCTCTCACGCCACGCATTACAGGCAACAGGGCACTGCACTGCCAACATCGCTCTAGCACTGACGGCTCAAGATACACACATCTCACAAAGTTTTCATCTTAACTTACTTCACTACACTTTTTAGTTTATAACATTTCCTCATCTCTAAGGATTTTTCTAAAAATTTATATGACATCTGGTGTTAAATTTTAGGTTCAAGGTCAAAATTACGAAGGTGTACTTAACTCTAAAAGCGTGTAAAAGTATAAAAGCGTCTTACTGTGTTCCGCGAAGAATAAAAACATTGCTACATGTTGGTAATGGAAGGGGACAGGATTGCGACATTATTATAAAAAAACAGCGAAAAGCTTCTTCTGTTTATTTTAATTTTGTTACAGGTTGTACGGCAAACAGACAATCGCGGCATTATGTACTCATTTACCATTCCTATGGACAAACAGTCACATGACAATAATAGTCATAAAAACAAAGGCTCAGACGAAATAGTGCCTGAAAATCCTCAATACATTGCGCCAAACAGTGACAGACTAAATTATAAAACAGCCCCTAAATATGTAAAGCCTGAGTATGATAACGAGCGCTTTGAACAAACTCTAGCGTCGAATGACGGTGAGTCGTCGAGGCCAGACTCTGGCTATGGCGATTTAAGTAGCCAGGATTACCAGAGGGATTCCTATAACAGTGCCAGGTACAAGCAGTACATGGATCAATTACGTCAGCAGCAAAGGCAGCGATCTGAGCAGCGGAAGCGGCGTCATCACCATCAGCAAGGTCAAGAGTCACGAACAGGGTCAAGGTCAGAGAAGACTGCCAATGCTAACAATTCACGGAGGGCCTATGGGCCGACAGTTAAAACATACAACAGGCCTAGTGCATCGCAAACGCAAAGCAGTGCTCCGATTCGTCGGCAATACGGTAGTCAGTACGGACAAGCGGAAGGTACACAGGGGGTGCAGCATTACGGTAACCAGCGTGGCAGTGGCTACGCGTACCCCAGCGGCTCCCAACAAACTGGAGATACATATAGCCGCGTGTATCCACAAAGGGGATACCCTTCCTCCGCAAGCCGCGTTAACACTGCAGATACAAACAGGCGTTATTCCGCCACCTATGACGATACCAGACCACAGCCAGGGGTCAATTATGGCCTGCAGCGAGGCCAACAACCCCTGCCCCAGGTGGATGGGACTGGATACCAAGGGCAAGTATATCGACCGCAGCACCGCACGCGCTATCAGTATTTGTCTAGCAGGTTTGCTATGTGTTTCATTTCACGGAGCGTCGTTTTTAACATTTATGCCGCGATGGAGCCAGAATTTCTCCCTTTCTTTTCTTCAGTTAGTTAAAAACAAACTAGAATACCTTAAAGTCACTTAGATATAATTTGAGACCCTTATTCTCGGCTAGGGGCGCGGTTGCAATACGTTAAGTTGATGATTTCGTATTTTCGAATTTGCACATACGGAATAAATGTGAAAACGGCGTTCCATATTATTTTGCTTTGTATTTTGTTATTTTAATTTTGAGAAAATAAGAGGATTTTATTTCTTGTTTTTTTACGTTTTGCTACTGCTGCCACAAAAGTTTTCTTTTAGTTTTTGCATATACATAGACGGCTATGCTCAGGCTATGCAGTTTTCTTCAGTTCTGAAAACTCTGAAACGGTTGAGTGGGGGAGGGGTGAGGGGGAGGGGGAAGGCGTTGGCATGCATTCAGATATCAATCCTGAAATGGCGAGAAAACGGACAAATGGGCAATGTTCTCACTTCCATTTAAACCATGTGCATTGACAACGAGGCTTGTGAGACAGAAATCTTTGAGAGCTATGTCAGAGTAAGAAAAGAGTTTTACTATGTCTGAAGGAAGAGAATTTGAAAAGCTTATCCTAAAAGTAACGTGACCCCTGAAATACCGGACACCTCTATATAACGGACAAAATCCGCCAGTCCCCCCCCCCCCCCGTTGTCCAGTGTAGGCAGGTTTTACTGTATATACTAAAAGCGTTAACTTACATTTGAGGTTCACGGGATGGATACCATTCCCTGACCCAGGTTTGGATATCATTCCCCGACCCAGGGATGGATATCATTAACTGAACCAGTTTTGGATTATCATTATTCGACCCAGGGGTGGATATCACCCTGCGACCCTGCGATGTATATCAGTCCCCAACTTAAATTACCCCGCGAGTGTTGTATTAGTGGTGGAGAGTTGAATAAGCCCCCCCCCCCGTCCCACTCCGCTCCCGTTCCCTTCCCTACCACCCTCCCCCCTCCCTCCTCCCCCCCCCCGCCCCCTCACTTGAGACTGATGTACGATTTTACTCGATTTTAAATTAGACAAAGAGACGAAACAATGAATGAAACTGAATAAACTGAAAATTTGAAAACCGTCGTACCGGAAGCGAAATGTAAGATCATTGTGTAAATGAGAAGTCCATGTCAGACAATGTAAACGATTTGAAACCACAAAACAATCGTAATACGACTATGCAATAATAAGCTGAAATGTATACGAAACAATCATTTTTTCATGTGAAGTTGAAACAGCACAGGAAACCTGCCACGACCATAGCATAATATTTACTTTGAAAAAAGTGTAAACTGTTACAAAATTATGTCAATGAATTCAAGTGTTACAGTATACAAGAAGAGCGTGAACTTTGGCCTAGTAAAGCATGTCAGTAGATTGGCTGGGATTATCCGGTTGATTTTTCGACGTATTTTACATTTTTTTTTTTAAATGAAGGGACAAGGCATGCGTGACAAGTTTGGTCGCAGAAAGCGCATTTTTTTGCAGAGAATCTTTTATATCTATAAAAGACTTTACAAACTCGGCTATGTTCAAAAGTTAGGTTTAGAGTGTGTTGATTCAATTTTGGTCTTCAGTAAAACAGTTAGTTTCAGAAAGTTTGTCTGACAATATTTCCCCTCGGACAGTCGTATTTGTGTTACAGTAGCTGGCATGACCGACTGCTTTAAGTTGAGTTGACATGGGATTACTATGGCAACCGCAGGGACAACATGATCCTTATTGTCAACATGACCTAATGGCGACTAAATATAAAGTAACATCTTCATGTTGTTGTTTCTTCTTGTCTCCAGCAATAATACAAAATACTGTACAAAGATCTTTCTGTTTTCTCGTCACTGCCCGATTCCCACCTTTTCTTGCGGATAGTTTCGAGTCACTGCTTCGGCCAAGCCGATGCCTGCCGATCGCTTTGAGCCGCATCCACATCGCCGTTGCCTTCTCTGTCGTGTTTTGGTGCATTCCCGTCATTGTTTATGGACATCGCTGAGGCACTTTTCCATTCGTGGCCGTTTCCGCAACTGAACACTTTTGCGTCCTTGTCCGTCGATGGTGGAGACTTTTCGCGTCCATGTCAGCCGATGGTGGAGACTTTTCGCGTCCTTGTCCGTCGATCTCGGAGACTTTTCGCGTCCTTGTCAGCCGATGGTGGAGACTTTTCGCGTCCTTGTCCGTCGATCTCGGAGACTTTTCGCGCCCTTGTCCGCCGATCTCGGAGACTTTTCGCGCCCTTGTCCGCCGATCTCGGAGACTTTTCGCGCCCTTGTCCGCCGATCTCGGAGACTTTTCGCGTCCTTGTCCGTCGATGGTGGAGACTTTTCGCGTCCTTGTCAGCCGATGGTGGAGACTTTTCGCGTCCTTGTCAGCCGATGGTGGAGACTTTTCGCGTCCTTGTCCGTCGATCTCGGAGACTTTTCGCGTCCTTGTCAGTCGATGGTGGAGACTTTTCGCGTCCTTGTCCGTCGATGGTGGAGACTTTTCGCGTCCTTGTCAGCCGATGGTGGAGACTTTTGGCGTCCTTGTCCTTCGATCTCGGAGACTTTTCGCGTCCTTGTCCGTCGATGGTGGAGACTTTTCGCGCCCTTGTCCGTCGATGGTGGAGACCTTTCGCGCCCTTGTCCGTCGATGGTGGAGACTTTTCGCGCCCTTGTCCGTCGATGGTGGAGACTTTTCGCGTCTTTGCCCGCCGATCTCGGAGACTTTTCGCGTCCTTGTCAGCCGATGGTGGAGACTTTTCGCGCCCTTGTCAGCCGATGGTGGAGACTTTTGGCGTCCTTGTCCTTCGATCTCGGAGACTTTTCGCGTCCTTGTCCGTCGATGGTGGAGACTTTTCGCGCCCTTATCCGTCGATGGTGGAGACTTTTCGCGCCCTTGTCCGTCGATGGTGGAGACTTTTCGCGCCCTTGTCCGTCGATGGTGGAGACTTTTCGCGCCCTTGTCCGTCGATGGTGGAGACTTTTCGCGTCAATGTCAGCCGATGGTGGAGACTTTTCGCGCTCTTTTCCGTCGATCACTTTGGGCAGTTGTGCATCTGCCGCTTCGAATCTTTTACCTTGCTCCCGCCGTTTGCTTTCCGTGGCTGATTCAGTCTCGTCAACACTTGGCCGTTTTCCTCTTGAGCTGTTTTGCTGTGGACAAACCTTCATGTGCTTCTTGTTGTTGAGGAGTACTTTAGCGAGGAATGGGGTTAAACAATCCCGGAATGTGCTCACACAACATGTTAACCCCCCCCCCCCCCCCCCCAGGGAGGAAACTTGGTATTTTATGTGTTAATACACGTGTCCAAAAAAAAAAAAATGCGGAGAAAAGATGGTACTTTGGAGGCCAGACGCGGTCCGCGCGGAGTAGCAATTTCATTAAAGAAGGGTATGTTTTATTCTTCACTCCTCGTTTCCTACAAAAAGGCGGGTTATTTCGGAATATCACTCCGCGTTTGGTTAAAAAGGGAGCATTATTTCAAAATTAGCACTATACGTTTAACGGTTGTTTTAAAAAGTCATGGACAGGCATGTTAACCAGTTGGTACGTGGGTGCATCCCTTCCCCCCCCTCCCCCCCTGGGGGTGACCCCAAACGACTGGGAGATAAAACATTGCCAAGGAAGTTCTCCTTTTGGTTCGCGTCCCATGACAAATAATGGAAGCGGTGGGTCGGGATGTGAGTGGGGTCAAATCAATCCTGTCTGTTGGTATCGATGTCCCACTCCTCCCTGTTCTCCCACCACTCCCCTCCACCCCCATCCCCCTCTACAACAAAAAAACTTGATGCTCAGTCACTACTTTCTTTAAAAGAATTGTTCGGAAACTGCTCATTTGTACCCTCAATTTAGAAAAAAATGTAAACGCGTTTACATTTCTGTACCCAAAAGCTCATCTGCAGTTTCTAAATAACAGTGTAACATCATTTATATCCACTCTCTATGTCTGTTGTTGGGGTTCAGATGAAATTTAATATCCTTGCACGATATGCGTTTACCAATGAAATATGTCGGGCTGCGCTGTTGATTAAGTAGGCAGTCCCCTATTTGTAAGGTGTTGAATAGATAACATAAAACTAAGTGCTGAAAAACTGCGTTATGCCATAAAACAGTCATATTTCTCTTCCTGTTAATTTATAGCGCTTATGATACTTCCCTGTGGGAGACATGCGAAAATATTATTCGTAAATATCGAGAGAATTGTTTGATGAAGAAGTGTTGCTGGAGCCACGGCGTGGTAGAAAGGCTTCAGGACTTCCGTCTGGTGACGTTGTTACCCAGACTGACCTGGAACAATCCATTTTTCCGTCTTTGGAGTTTTTCTGTTGGTGATAGTAGGCTTTTGTAGAGCAGAGCTTTTATTTTACTAGCATTTAATTTTCCTCGGGATAGGACTGGATCTTCCTCTGGATCGGACTAGATCGTCAAAAACCGCATCTGCTTTTTTAAGGGGAGGGGGATGATTTGGTTTGACGGGTGCATTTTGTATGACGCGTTTGCCTTTCTTGGGGTGTATTTTGTTTGATAAATTATGTTTATGGGTTTTATTTGGTTTCATGTATTTGGGTAAACGGGGTGTATTTGATTTCATGGGTGTGCTTTGTTTAACATATTTAGTTGAATGGCCGTATATTTCGTTTTTTAGGGTGCATTTTATTTGATGCATTGAATTTCATGGGCCTATTTGGTTTTCTTGAGGTATATCAGCATTTTGTAGCGAATCTTACCATATATTTTCAGGGATGGTAAATAATAAGATTATTTAGTCTTCGCTGTAAATGTACATTTGGATTTAAATTTTGAAACAGAAAGTATGAAAATGTAAACAAAATACAACTAAACTTTTTGTTTATGTAATTTTCCAACCAACTTGAAGTTCAAAGCCATGCTTCTGCAAAATTATCGGCAATTGCTTGCATTTGACATTGTTTATGTTTCCATTAATGCCCATTCTGTTTGACGTCGTAAGTACTGCTCTTTTCCTTGGTAATGCTTGCCTGCAGTCTTCTTGGCCCAGAATGGCTAGTTTTCAATTTTAGCCACTGTGACATGGGGTTTGTGTGGGCGATAATATGAGAGCAGTGACACTTGAGACTTGGAAGCAACACGTACATTTCTTTGCTGAGCTTTTCGTGTCAAAGTTGTGTTATTTAAATCTGATGATCATAGAAAAAAAAGAATATTTTAAGCTATAAAAAGTATCATTCGTAGTCTAATGTGTCGGTTTTTTAGAGTCTATCCATATAAGCTTTGACATTTTAATTATAAAGATGGAGTGATTTCACTTTTTGTATGGGATATGCTGCTTTATGGGGAAAAATAGAGAGAAAAAACAGACACTTATCTTTGTAGTGTCTTTATTTTTTTAAGGTTCTTTAGAGCGTTTTGTAGTTATAAATTATAAAACGTAACGCTACAAATAGTTGATAAACTCATAAACTTGTTCTGAGATGATTTGGTAACATGCAGTATAAAGCTTATCTACATGAAAAAGCACGCAACTATTTGAATTAAAAAGTCATTTAAAATTCGCTGAGAATCCATTTTAAAACGATTAAATGTTAATATAGATGTGATGCTAGTTTTTATGTGAACAGAGGGTCGTCATACCTCAATGTCAACCAGCAGCCTGTCTACATTCCGCCAAGTTATCAAAATCAGGGCGTACAGGGCCTCCAAACCGGTCAACAGTACGACAGGGGCAGCTATCCCAGCTATCAGCAGGTAAGCGCAGGGCCTCAAAATCGGTCAACAGTATGACAGGGGCAACTATCCCAGCTATCAACAGGCAAGCGCAGGGTCTCGAAACCTGTCAACAGTACGACAGGGGCAACTATCCCAGCTATCAACAGGTAAGCGCATCGCGCAGTCTAGAGGTCAGATAGTGATATAGCAACGATAATTATCCCAATTCTCGGAAGGCAAGCCCAAGGATTTCGGAAAGGTCAGTAGTAAGATTGGGGCAGCCGCCTCAGCTGTCACATTGTAAATGGGACACATACAGCTAGTGTTTTAAATATTTTTGTATAAGAGGGGAACAAATCAATTTCTTGAAGCTATTTTTTTAAAAAGTTTACGATACGGCAGCATATCTTTACTCAAAGCGAATGAGCGATCCTCAAGAGCTGAAAAGTGAACTTTATTTTCCGTTGGCCTTCTGTTTGAAGGCATTGTGCATTCTGAGAAAGAAGGTTTGAGGAGGCCTAGTATGTCTGTTTCAAAACCCGAAAAAGCTTAAGGGATTTCAAGGACAATACTTAAAATACTTAAAATACTTAAAATACTTAAAATACTTAAAAGGCCTGATGCCACAAAACACATGTAACTTGAATTATTTTATACTAAATCTAACGGCATAATATTATTATTGATTTGCGATCCGAAGACTAATTTCTAAAACTGAAACTATGATCGCGGGATGTAATTTTGTATCATGTAAGACAATTATATACAAGACTAAACCCCTCAAGTGTATAATGAAGGATTAAGGTTTTTTCTTCATAGAAAAATGATCGCGATAATACTGTGAGAATAACCCGAGTCATGGAGTCGTTTGACTTTGCTGAAGAAATTGGTTTTAATTTTATCATGCATTCATTTATTTCTGTGTATTAGATGACAACAGGGGTGGCATTTGAATTTAAACTTGGGTCGACCCACTTACTTTAGAATTACTAGGAGAAAGGGCGATATTTTGCGTATCAGTCACGCGCTTACCATGTTTTTTATGCGTTATTTCGTTGTATCTAAAATACAATGAAAACAGCTCATCATTTCAATATCTCACGATCACATTTTATCACCTTAAGACATGTAATAATCAAGATATTATCCAAATATATTACATGTGATAATTATCTTCTATCTTATACAATGACAGTGTTAATTTGCTGGTGTTTAACTATTTCTCCAGGGTTCTGCTACCGGAAGTGTACAGCTGGGCACCTTAGACACCAGTTCCGAATACAGCTGGAAAATCTCGGGATTTACCGAATGTTCACGGACATGTGGCGAAGGTGAGATGCCCACGCAAATCTTGGCAATTGGATGCTTAAATTAGGATTTTTTTTACTATTTTTCGCTCACTGAAACTGTTCCTATAAAGATATAGGCCAACCGGGGATTATTTTTGCCTTCCGGTTCAGCCTTTCACTTTCTTGTTTGACACACATCCAGCCAGTCTATTTCTTTTTTTTTTTTACTTGCAAATTTTTAGACTCAGTCGAATCATCTATTTTTAGTCGACTATCATTGGTTGGGCTACAAGCATCACGTATGAGGCATCCGTCGCCCGTTATGTGTGTGTGTGTACGTGTAAACAATTATTTAAAATGCTACTTTTCTTAAATTTCTGATCCGATTGTTTTGTAATTTACCAGGAATGTTGGCAGGAAAGGCAATCCTCCATATAGGTTGTATTTTTTTAGCAATCTGGCCAAATTTGGCCAAAATATTGGATAAATATTGGAAAACACATAAAAGCTACTGTTGCTACAAATCCGGCCCGATCGCGTCGAAATTTGACAGAAATGTTCTGCTAAAGTTCCTGCATTAAGCTTTCAATTTGTTTGGCGAATTGGCAAAAATCTGGCTAAAATATTGACATAAAATGGCCAAATTAAAAAAAAACGCAACGTGCTCCTACTTGATGCTTCTTCACCACTCGCGTAACTGCTTCTCTCAACAGCCAAGTGGTGCAGCGCTGGAATCCTAGTCACATGGTCGGGGGTTTAAGCCCCGCTCAAGGCGATTTTTTCCATTGTCTATCTTTATCTGCTTTATAGCCACTCCATTCCCTCTCTGCGTTCTCTGATCCCAGGTAGATCTTGTAGTTATATTTTTGTGATCGATTTGTCAAAATCTGCCAAATAAATTCAGAGTATTGAGAGAAAGACCAACGATGCTGTTCGTCCCACAGATCCTGTCTAATTACTTTTGATAGCAATGTTGCTCATGAGACCTTCTACCAAATCTAAATTTTGTGAAAAATGATCGGTTTCTCCTGTCACCTTTGTAATGCCTACGTTTTTACGGCTGGGCACAATGTCCACGGACATTCATGTTTATATGTGATTTTAGAAATCCGGTTGGCATAGGAGAATTATGGAATGCCATTGTCACAATTTAATGCCTTATCATCCCCAAATTAGTCAGAACAACTAATTTTATATTTCTAAAATTCTATTAAAATGATATCTGAATTCAAGTAAAGGTCTAAAATAAATGATTGATTAAAATTGACTAGATATATCTCAAAGATTATAGATATCAATGAATGGGAATTATGGATGCCAACAAATGATTTAGAGATCTTTTTATAGATCTTAAATTGAATTTTGAACATATATACTTGAATTATTTAGATATAGAAAATTATTTAGATATATCTCTAAGTAATTTCTGCTATCTTTATTGTTTGAGATATACTTAATTAAGTTTGAGCTTTCAAATATTTCTGAATAAAAGCGGAAACGAAATTTCACAGAGAAATGTGATTTTTTCCACTCAGTCTTTTTCCTCTGTTTGTTTTCTTGACGATCGCTTTGAGGAACAATACATTGGATACAGTAGAGAAATACTACGAAGTTGATAAGTTAGGTATTTATGGTTGTGATTAGTACGGTATTTTAAGATCCTACTCTGTCGGTGTAAAATCACCGAGTGAAAACAGATTGCTCTGAATTACACTGCTTTGAGCACTTACTGAAATATATCAATCCTCACACACCTCACATCTATATAGTTTGTAGTCCGCACAGACGAATACCAATAACAGGTAATGTTAATCCCTAATAGCAGTCAAAAATTACAGGCTTGTACTAAGAAATAATCACCTGAGGTTAATAATGCGAAGGCCTTTGTGTCGAAGACTACTCATAATATTAAACTCATAAACACAGTACAGTGTGATCTCCTAATTAAGACAGCTCACGGGACCAACCAACCAACGGGGTCTCACTTCAGATAGTCTTGTCTTGTTTTCAGGGCCACTTTCAGATTACTGGACTAGACAAAAATGGATTTAGTTCTCAGGTATTCTCACTTTCGAAGGCGGTCTTTGTGCGAGGTTTCACTGTGTTAAACAATATAAAACAAGCATTGATTACTAAGAATGAGTTGTAATATAAGTAAATTAGCGAGGCCTTGGCTTCGGTGAGTTCTTTTTGTCTGTGTGTTTTTTTTTTGTGGTTCCTCGCGTCCTGTAGTGAATTTTTGGAAGCAGTGGATTTTCCGTCAGGCAGGACTAGGAAGAAAAATTCCATACTTCCAAACAACACACACGCGACCACACGATAACGTCATTATTGACGTAATAGCAGACGGATGACAGTCGGTATTATAAAGGGGTCGGTGTTAAAGGGGAAACAAATTTAACCAAAAAAGTTGACCAGAAAAAGATCGTTTGCGATGTATGCATTAATGCCCACGACAACAAAATAGCTCTTGTTGCGCAGCAAATATCGTTGGAGCACTGCATGGACCGGTCGACATGTACAGTTCTATTTCTGGTGTCTTCTGGCTGCCGATGTCGTCTAACTACTCTGTTATTTGAACAATTCGGTAACGGGCAAAGCGCAATCGAGTGCAAAACTCGCCAAAATTGACATTTCAAATGTGATCAACAGATATCGCTTTTATGCTGTTGTTGTCTCGGGTAAAATTTGCCCATTTTAAGTATTTATTCACTAAAAAATAATTAACAGTGAATATTTGAAGCGTTTAATAGCGTTTGGTGGCGATTAAGAACATTTCCTCAAAATATAATTATTCAGCATTTGGCTTGGCGAGACGTGTTTGTGTTTCCGTTCGTTTCTGGCTGTAACTACAGAAGAAACGCGGGATAAGAGCACCCCGCAAAAGGTACCACCTTAAAAATGGGACCACCCCGTAAATGGGATCATATCACCAATAGGACCGCTCCGCAATGAAACCAGCTCACAAGTGGGAGCACTCCACAATAAGACTTCTATGCAAACAGGAGCACCCGCAAATGAGCCCACCCCACAAATGGTTCCGTCCCGCAAATGAGCCCGCCTCGCAAATAGGACCACTTTTCTCAAGTCCCGTTCTTGATGTCTTCCATTTTGAAGAATCTCACGAACAGCCCGAACCAGGAGTTCTATTCTCAGGGTGGCCTTCTTTCCGTTGTTATACTGTATATTAAAACAGTACGAGTCTGATGAAAGACCTGCCCCATAATGACACTATACCGCCTTTTTAGTTGTAATTGGTTTTTCCAGAAGATTTCAATGTCGGAGGTATATTTTAGGGGCTATTCTAATTCGCTCTTACAGATTTAAAAAAATGCATCTTTTTTGTGGCGTCATCTTGACGCCCCTTGTTGTGATGACGTCTTTTCGCAAGACACCGTCGGTAGTGCAACAGAAAATAAAGCTCATATGTCTGTGTATTTTTGAGGTGGGTTGTAATTAATTGAAAGAAGGGTATTGATGGATCACATGTCTTAATATATAATGCCTTCAAAAACAATTTTGATATTTTATTATAAAATTTAAACATGGGAAGATGGAATACAACAGCGATCTTTCAAAGGAAGTTAATTAAATTTCCCATGCGTTTTATTTTGGCAAAAAAAGCATGCAAAACAAAACATGCTGTTGAGAAAGTGCCCCCTTCCTTCTGCGAACCGTTCGTCGGCTCAGTGTTGTTGAGTTTAGTTCATATCTGAGCCGGTCGAGACGAAGTAAAACCTATGCTGGCTTCCTTGACGTTACCCATGTTATTGTCCTGTAAAGTTACCCATGTGACATTACCCAAAGGACAGTCCTGTAACGTTCCCGGTGTGATATTCCTGTAACGTCGCCCAAGTAAAGGTCGAGTAAAGCTGCCCTTGTGGTGGTCAAGTCACCGCGGTAACAGTCCTGTATCGTTACCGATCTGACAGTCGTGTAAACGTTACCGATCTGACAGTCGTGTAAACGTTACCGATCTGACAGTCGTGTAAACGTTACCGATCTGACAGTCGTGTAAACGTTACCGATCTGACAGTCGTGTAAACGTTACCGATCTGACAGTCGTGTAAACGTTACCGATCTGACAGTTCTGTAAACGTTACCGATCTAATAGTCCTGTATCGTTACCGATCTGACAGTCCTGTAAACGTTACGATCTAACAGTCCTGTATCGTTACCGATCTGACAGTCCTGTAAACGTTACCGATCTTACAGTCCTGGTGACGTTACCGATCTGACAGCCCCGTAAACGTTACCGATCTGACAGTCCTGTATCGTTACCGATCTGACAGCCCCGTTAACGTTACCGATCTGACAGTCCTGTATCGTTACCGATCTGACAGCCCCGTAAACGTTACCGATCTGACAGTCCTGTATCGTTACCGATCTGACAGTCCTGTAAACGTTACGATCTAACAGTCCTGTATCGTTATCGATCTGACAGTCCTGTAAACGTTATCGATAACGTGATAATCCTGTAATGTTACCAGCGTTACATTCCTGTAACGTTGCCGATGTGACGTCCTGTTACGCCACCAACGTGTAAGCGTTACCTGAAGCGTCACCATGTGGCCGTTACCCATGTGACCGTTACCCATGTGACCGTGACCCATGTGACCGTGACCCATGTGACCGTGACCCATGTGACCGTTATCCATGTGACAACTCCACAGTTTATCCGCATAATTCGTGATATGAGTCATGACGCACATCAGTCTATCGCCCTCTGCTCAAATATCTCAATGTTAATTGAGTTTAAATTTGTTACCGCTGACATTGACTTGGGGGGTACGCAATGGACAAGTTTTACTGTACGCCGGCGTGAAAAACAACAGCTAATAAAATATCATGTATCTTGTGTAAAAGAATGATACTTCATTCTGTAGACAGGAAAGCGACTGGCAAAACAAATCTCATGTTAGACTTCAAACCACACCTTTTGTGAAGAAATGGTAAGATGGAGAAGATAAGGGCCAGCGCGTCAGACGGCCCCTGGTCGAGAAGAATATATATTTCATTATATCATTTGCCAATTAATGTGTGTCATTAGTATTGTTGTATTTCCTAAATTGGACAATATAATAACTATAGACACATATTTTGTTACATTTGTTTGCAAGGCTCAAGTTATCTTTTAATTTTGAATCATTTCCTCTTTGAAAATTCTGAAAGACATAAAAACTAACTCGGAATTTAAACACGTTCGGGTGGCGGATGTCCCACACCTTCCAATCCTCTTACGCTGACCATTTTTTCTAGTCTTATAACAAGTTAGCTAAAAGTTATACCGATTCGGGTGAACTGCCAATGTGACGTCACTAAAATTCACATTCGTATTATTAATTGTTGGTCGCGGCAAATTGAGCCTGCTTAGTCAGCTGTAACCGACGAAACGATGCGTGTATCTTAAGCCATGGAAAACGGTCACAGAACAACCACACTATTTGGACCACCTCACAAAATGGCCCGCTCTACTAACGTTTTATTTCGTAAAACGTGCTTTTACGAGTAAAAGCGCAATTCGCGTTCTCCACTTTTAGATGGGTTTCCCTTCAGGATAAATCCTTTCACGCAAATAAATACAAACTTTTTGTGTCTGCAGAATAGCCTATCCCGCCATCCACCCATCAACCAATCAAAATGAGGGAATCCTCTGGTATTTCGTCATGATTGACAATGGGCATTCCCTTTAAGCCCCACTCGGTGGTTGAAAAACGCACCCAGGCTTGTTGAGGGTGGATGGGAGGGAGAGTAGGCTAAAAGTGGAGAACGCGAATTGCGCTTTTACTCGTAAAAGCACGTTTTACGAAATAAAACGTTAGTTTTACTTCGCAAAAGCTTTGAATTCGCTTATCTCCACTTTTAGATGGGACTTAAGTCCGGAGCAGGGGAGCCTGCCATTCTGTACTGCTTCACAAAAATGTTGCGAATTGTGCTAGATACGTAAAGACTCATCGGTAGATGTAAAGATGAACCGTAGTTGAAGACTGAATAAAAATGCTAACTACGTTCCACTTCTTTTAATGTTTTCCAAAGGTTTGGGATGGGGGGGAACACTCCCAGTCCCATAACAATCATCATGGGATATGACCCCATGGGAACAGAAAATAGAGACCTGACACATGTAAGTCAAGTACATCACATACACGAGAGTGGTTACTGCCATCCCCCTCCTACCACCCACTGGATGGGTCCCAACCACACACTCTCAACATCGAGGTTACCAGTAATAATTTCAAACCGTCGATACTTGACAATACGATCGTAAATCTCGGAGATTTACGTAAATAAACTTAATACTGCTAGGGAGTGCGCCTGCAGTATTTACAATTAACTAACATGCTGAACTGACGTTAGGTTAAAGCAAATGAAAAGGTCCAAATGACCGAAGCCAAGAACACAATATAATTTGAAGGTTTTTCCCGCAAAACCTACAAAATACGACTAGATATTCTTTTAGATTCTAATACTGATAGAATTTAAACTTAAAAAGTGAAAAACATTCACTGTTATATGGATTCCCGTGTCTTGGGCCAATTACGGGCCCATGGGAACAATGGGCATGGTCATCATGGACCGATCCCCTAGTTACCGGAGGTGACATGGGACTACGGGAACCGTAAGTACCGTGTACCCCCCCCCTCTTTTCTGACCTTAGGGTCCGAAAAGAGGATGATGGCAGGTAGCTGGGTGTTAGGACCACTATGACCCTGCCCGCACAAGATAAAATTACCTTTACCCTGGAAACAATCTAGAGCTTAAAAACTAACGTCCATGCAAGTGAAAATATCAGTTCCGTGGTGAATTAAAAACACTTGCTTAACTGTACTCGAGGTACGATAACAAAGTCTGAGAGCATCACTGTTTCTTGCCCTTGAACCCATTGTTGTGTCCCTTGGGGAATCCCCCTTTCTGTTTGCCCTTGCCTTTCAGCTTTGGAGCGGGTTGCCTGAAACCAGAGAAGAAGGATTCGTAATGATGGTTTCCGCAGCGATGAAGGGGCCTAAAGAGTAAAGACCCGACAACTCGTTTTGCGAAAAGTCTTTCAGGTAATACTTAACGAATGAGTTGGGAGAGGACCAACAACCTGTTCTAAGTATATCTACCAAAGACACATTACGAAGAGCTCTGAGGGAATTTGCTATCTGGCGGACATGATGGGCTTTAACTTTACATTCGTCTTGTAGGCCCGTATCGGACTGTGCCCGTTCATAAGCTGCCAAAATGACCTTTTTAATGTAGTTTGAGATGGTCTGTTTAGAAAGGTCTTTGTTAAATTTCGGCATAAAAGAGATAATGAGGGCTTTTTGATTTTCTGAGCGATAGGTTTCTGAAATCGAAAGGTATTGACGTAGTGCTTTGACCGGGCACAAAGAAACGCGATCCTCAGACAGTTGTTCCCCCTGAAGGGACGGGAGCGCAATATGTTCAAAGGTGCCCCGTCCTTGGGAGATGATATGTGTCTTACCCATGAAACCGACTCTGGGAGTAAGAAACACTCTATTCCACTCCCCATTTTCCTTTATTATCTCCCTGTCCAACGCATGGATTTCACCTCTCCTCTTACCGGACGCTAAGGCTAACAGGAAAGTGAATCTTACCGTGGCATCTTTTGCGGAAATGTTTTGTTCCGAGAAATTCTCTGGGCACTGTAAATAACGTAATACAAGAGACAAATCCCATTGGGCCACATTGGACTGTAGGGGAGGGGAATTCACCTTGAAATGTCTAATTAACTGTGACAGGGCCGAATCCTCGCCCGGGTCATAGCCAGTAGATGCCTTAAGTCTAGAACCGATAGCGGCTCGATAACCTTCTATCGAACCCACCTTCAGTTGACCTTGTGTGAAAAGATGGTCCAAAAAATCTGCTACCACTGCTGGTGTCGCCTGGAAGGGATCTAGCTTAGAGGCAGCGCACCAAGAGGAAAACTTGTTCCACTGTGACCTATAAACTTTCGCTGTGGATTGCTTATGATTGTTTACCATCTTTTCCACTACCTGCTTGGAAAAACCTTTTTTCTCTAGGAATGATTGGTTAGGCACCACAGGTGTAGGTTCATTAGTTGTGTGGATGGGTGGAAGTGCCGCCAATGGGGTTGGGATAATAGTTCCCTGTGACAAGGTATCGGGACGGACTTGATCACCTTGCACCGTAGAAGAAGAGTGAACCACGGAGCCTCTGGGGACAACGGGGCTATTAGTAACAGAGCTGGAGGTCTGAGTTCTATTATCCTTTGCAAGACTTGTAGCAGAATGGCCTGGGGAGGGAAGGCATAGAGTACTTCCTGTAGAGGCCATGGGCACTTTAATGCATCTACTGCCCAGGCTGCTTGATCCGGGCATGGGGATACGAACCTGGGTAGCTGGGTTGTCAACGCATTGGCGAATAGATCTAATGTCGGGGGACCCCATGGGGATTCCCGTGTCACCCAACGGAAGGATGACTGGGCTAGGCACCACTCTGTGTGGATGACTTGACCCGCCCTGGACGCCAGATCGGCCAGTACGTTCAGCTTCCCTGATAGATGACGTGCTACAATGGATATTTTGTGTTCCCGTGCCAGAAGAAGGATGTGAGAAGTCAGGGTCGATAGTTGAGAGGATTTGGTTCCACCTTGTTTGTTCAGATACGCCACTGCTGTAGAGTTGTCTAGAAGAACTCTGACACTCTTTCCCTCGAGATGGTTCGATAGCTTGTTCAGAGCTATCCATACCACTCGGAGTTCCAGCCAGTTGATATGGTATCTGCAAAACGTTGCTGGCCATTTTCCTCGCCACATTTGACCCTGACAGTGAATTCCCCACCCTTCCCTGGAAGCGTCCGTTTGGAGCTCTATATCCATGGGAGGGGCCTGAAAGGGGACTCCTTCGTTCATGGTAACCGGGTCGCACCACCATTGCAGAAGGGAGAGTGCGGAAGAGGACACTGTCATAGTGGCTTTGGGGGACCGTCCCTTCGTTAGGGCTTGTCTTACCTGTGCCTGGAATCGTCTGTAATGTAAGCGGCCTAATGGAACCGTCTTCTCGGTCGCTACTAATAGACCTAGCAGTGACTCCATAGCCTGTACCCTTACCTTTCGGTTGGCAGAAATATTCCGGATAGACCGAGAAATTCTCTGCTGCCTGTCTGTTGTGGGGAATGCTCGGGCTGCTGATAAGTCCCATCGTTCCCCCAAAAAGATGACGTCTTGTTTTGGGGTCAATTCTGATTTGACCAAATTTACCATAAGACCTACCTGTATCGCCTTTTTGACCAGGTGGGTTGTCTGGTGATGAGCTATGTCCCGTTGAGTATGTGCCAGGAACCAATCGTCTAAGTATTGGAACACTAGCATTCCTTGGAGACGTGCCCATGCTTTTAGGACCCGCATGATCTTTGAAAATACGTACGGGGCCGAGGAGAGGCCGAAAGGGAGTGCCAGAAACCAGAAACGCTTTCGATTTACTTGGAAACATAGGTACTTCCTGGCCGAGTGGTGTAGGGGAACATGTAGGTAGGCGTCGGATAGATCTATCGATGTGCCCCACATCCCTTCCCGTAACATTGCTTTTATAACCTGTGCCGTGTCCATCTGGAAGGAGGTTATTTGCAGGGACTGGTTGAGGGAAGATAGATCTATCACCAGTCGCCATCCCCCTGACTTCTTGGGTACCAGAAAAACTCGACTGAAGAAGCCTACCTGGTTTTCTGGCATTTCCTCTATAGCCTGTTTTGCTTGTAAGTCTTTTAGCATTTCTTTTAGGGCTAAGTCTTTTTCTGATCCTTGCTGATAAGCGGCGGCCAGGTTGCCTGGAGCTTGGAGTGTAAGGGGAATAGTTGGTTTGAGTCCCCTCGGGCCCTTCTTGAAGGGGAGGGGATAGCCGTTCTTGAGCCACCGGACTATTCTCCGGGAAGCCCCTAACTCTGCCCAAGCATGCCAGAACTTGCCTAGCCTTCCGCCTACGGGCAAGGATGTGTTGCAAGACAGTAGTTCTTTTAGATCGTTTAAGCCAGAAAAAGTATCGCCAAGAGACGAGTCCCTCGTCTCTGAGCGGTACTTTGGTTGGCTGCTACCTGTGCTGCTGGGTATGCTGACCCTCTGGCTTGTTGTCTCCCGAATGCTTGGGCCTCTTCGGCGGAGGGGACTGCACCTGGGAGTTGGGTCGGGGGTGATCCGTAGAGGACTGTCGTTGCTTCTTGCGCTTTGCTGGTTGGCGGAACGAGGCACGCGACATCCTTGACATCAAGGCGAAGTCTTGTGACAACGAACGGCTCTCTTGGTTTACTCTCTCCACCTCTGCTGGGGGGAACAGTTCTTTCTCGCCCAGGATGGGAGTATGTCTTAAGTCACGAAGTCCTTTGACGCTTGACCAGCAATGCTGGAGGAAGGCGTCCCGTCTTAAATATACCATTGACGTCATTAGGAAGGTAGAGATTTTAACGACATCACGGGTGGCCAGAGATAGGCATTCCAAAAGTTTAGAAGACACTGGGTCATTGAGCCGCAGATCATCCCATCTCGCCCGTAGTGCTTTCAGAGTGTGGTCCTGAAAGGACATAATGTTTAAAACTTGACGGGCCGACGACTCAATGTTCCTGGCGTCTTTTTCTACTAACGGAATGTCTGAATCCGCACGAACTGATGGCATCCACACTGTTCTCTTGGATGGTTGATCCAGTGACTCCATCGGTATCTGATCGTCCGAGGTACGATATGGGCCGGGACGCACAGAGCAGTGCTTTGAGGCATGAAATCGCGATAATGTGCGGCCCTCACTGGCATCCATCTTTTTGAACTCGTTTGACCGTACTACCACTGCGTTCGCGATGCCCTCACTCGTGGATAAGGCAATAAATGAATCGTGGTGGGGCAGAGACGTCTGGGATGTCATCCTAATGGGGGGGTCATCCCTTTCCAGACATGGGGTGCCACAGGTAACGTTAGCGAGGCGGGCTATTTCCTGTATGGCATCTCTAAACGGGACATCTTCCGGAGCTAGGGACGATGACGTCACAGAGGGAGCTCCCTCTTCCGCTGGCGATGAGAGATCGGGAGGAGACGGGGTCCTGATCGGGCGACGGCCTGCTGCCGCTGGGTCGTGCCATAGGCGTTGACCACGACCTGGGGAACGTATAGAGTCCATTTCCCGTAGGGGTAAGTGGAATTGAGTCGGTGCTGAGAGCTCTTGGGGCACTTCTCCGGTCTCTTCCTCTTCGGACTCTTCCCCTTCCTGCTCCTCTTCACCCTGTCGCAGAGCGTTCATGGGATGTTGGGTGAGTACTTCCCCCGAGGGTGTATAGATCTCCCTCTCTCTGTTAGAGGGAATAGATGTTATGGGGGAGGTGTGAGCTTGAAGTAGGTCGTCGTCCTCTTCTCCCACCAGATTGGAAGCCTGCCCCGACGGTGGAATACCCGAAGAGTCCTCCTCACTGGGGTCCTCCATCTCACGGTCCCTGACTGTACCCATGGCGGGGGTTTCGTGGGACGTGGACGTTAAGGGAATCAATTCCGGTGGAGGCCGAGAGACCGTGGCCGAAGGTGTACGCTTCCTGCTGGGGGTCCCCTTTGCCTCTTGCTCCTTAATTGAGCATTGCAAGTCCTGGATCTGGCGCTGAAGTTGAGTCTGTAAAGCCAGTATCGCCGACAAGCCCATTGAGTCACCCGTGGAGGGGGGTACAGTTGGTGGATCTAGCTGGGGGAACAAATCCTCTGGTGCTGGTATGCCCAGTTGACCCGGAGTAGACGTGAAGGCAGAGCCTGTGGCAGTATGCACAACCGTTACTTGTCCTTCCGCAGGGTAAAGTTTTTTGTCGGAACCTAACCCTTCCTTCCCCGAACCTTGTCGGTCCGCGGACCAGGCGTTACGTAAAGCCGCGCGTTCATCGCCACCTAATATGTCCAGTTCCGCCACTGTTTCCGAAAAGGCTCTGGACGTCTTTGACTTTTTACGCTTGCGCTTTGTGCCTGCTGTATCCGACTCTGCACCGGTATCCAAACGGATGGGCGTCGATACCTGTTGAAGGATTACTGAACTCGCCTTTTCCATTGGGCTGGAGGTATAGTCCGGTGAGAGAAACAGGGAGGGGGCTTTGCGTCTGCTCCTTCTACGATCGTTCTTTGCCCTGTTTCTGTAAATTGCTCGCCACTCTCTGTGGGTTAACTGTTCACACTCAGGGCAGGTATTCGTTTCAACACACAACGCCAGGCCCCGATCTCGCCTGCAGCGATCGCACACTGTATGGGGATTGAGTAAGGTAGGCGGGTGTGAACACGGCAACTCCTTCTTGTGTGACCGTAGGGTGGCCTCTGTCATGTCTGAAAAGTAAGCAGAACGAAGAGACCATAAGAGACTGTATCAGAAAACACAAGGCAACAGATAGAATAACGTTTAGGCTATCGTTCCCAGTGATATGCAGTACTTCCTATTTAAATATGTCATCTAAAATAATCAAAATGTTGATAGTTATGATGAATAAGGGCGAAAAACCCGTATTTCTGGGACATGTGACGCTATGGGCCCATATTCCCATGGACCCCAAAGTCCCATGCTCCCATATGAGACCATGTTCCCATAAGAGCCCTGTGCCCCTATGGGATCATGACCCATAGTCCCAAGGTACCTTACGGACCCATGTTCCCGTGAGACCCATAGCTCCATGTGACCCATGGGGACATGGTCCCATGCAAAGGCATGGGACGTCCCGTAAGCCTGTAATCACCAGTCTGGGAATACATGGAACTACGGTCCCTGCGGTCACAAGGGCCGTTGCTAAGGACCCTACATGGGGCCTACGGAGGGACTATGTCTGTTTTAGACCCCTAACGGACGTGTGGCCCCAGGGGTGCCACACGCTCAGAAAGACGTCTCAAAACAGCTTTTTTCGCCCGGACGAAATTCTATCTTGCAGAGCTTGCAGATACAAGAAAGAACGAGTCCTTTTTGGAGTGTAAGCAATGGCAAAAGCCGGCCATTTCTGCTATGGCACGGTAAGCCGTAAACGCTTAGAGTCTAAGCAGGCAATGAGGACTGCAAAGACTCGAAACAACTCCTGAGGGTGTGTGTTCGAACCAGTGGACGTAGTCACTCGATCCTACAGTCTTCTAGTGGAGAAAAAGAGGCGCACTTCTCGGGACTATCGACGTGTCGCCGCTGCGTGCAAACTCAAATTCTGCCGGACCGAAGTACAAGTGCTATATTTGCCTCGAAACTGAACCAAATTTATCCAACTTCCACAGAATGATAAAGAAGTCCATTATTAGTTAAATAAACTAAATAAAAGGCAAAACCGCACCTTTCCACTAGTTCCCCAACGAAAAACTTCGCGGAGCACACAGAATGGCGTGTGTTTTCAAACACACGCTTAAAGGGAATGCCCATTGTCAATCATGACGAAATACCAGAGGATTCCCTCATTTTGATTGGTTGATGGGTGGATGGCGGGATAGGCTATTCTGCAGACACAAAAAGTTTGTATTTATTTGCGTGAAAGGATTTATCCTGAAGGGAAACCCATCTAAAAGTGGAGATAAGCGAATTCAAAGCTTTTGCGAAGTAAAAGCTGCTTTTCCATTTTGAATAACCCCGCAGATAGAATATCGGACCATTTTAGTTGAAACCGAGGGATGAGTCTATTTTGCGCTATATCTGCTTTGTTGTTCAAAATCGGTGTCAGGGTTAAGTTCAGTTACAATACATAATATGATGGGCCGATTCACAAGCTGCGCGTCTTTATTTCCCCTTTTCTCATATTTATAGTGTCTTTTTTTGCTTCTTTAAAGTCTTTCTACTTATTTTCTCTGATACGTCATTTCCGCTGTGGGAAAAGTCTAGAATATGGGTGCAGTATGTTGCAGGATTGCCATGCAGTTATATTTGTCCATTTAATGGGGCTGTCGGGTATGAGGGTGTGTTCTAACATTTATGGGGGACTGTCGGGTTTGAGGGTGTGCTCTAACATTTATGGGGGACTGTCGGGTTTGAGGGTGTGCTCTAACATTTATGGGGGACTGTCGGGTGTGAGGTTGTGCCCCAACATTCATGTTGGGCTGTCGGTTTTGACTGTGTGCTCTAACATTTATGGGGGGGCTGTCGGGTTCGGGGGTGTACCCTAACATTTATAGGGGGCTGTCGGGTTTGGGGATGTGCCCCAACATTTATGGGGGCTGTCGGGTCTGAGGGTGTGCCCTAACATTTATCGGGGCTGTCGGGTGTGAGGGTGTGCTCTAACATTTATGGGGGGCTGTCGGGTTTTGGGTATGCCCTAACATTTATGGGGGCTGTCGGGTGTGAGGGTGTGCCCTAATATTTCTGGGGGCTGTCGGGTTTGGGGGTGTGCCCCAACATTTATGGGGGCTGTCGGGTCTGAGGGTGTGCCCTAACATTTATCGGGGCTGTCGGGTCTGAGAGTGTGCTCTAACATTTATGGGGGGCTGTCGGGTTTGGGGTATGCCCTAACATTTATGGGGGCTGTCGGGTGTGAGGGTGTGCCCCAATATTTCTGGGGGCTGTCGGGTTTGGGGGTGTGCCCCACCATTTATGGGGGCTGTCGGGTCTGAGGGTGTGCCCTAACATTTATCGGGCTGTCGGGTCTGAGGGTGTGCTCTAACATTTATGGGGGGCTGTCGGGTTTGGGGTATGCCCTAACATTTATGGGGGGCTGTCGGGTTTGGAGGTATGTCCTAACATTTATGGGGGCTGTCGGGTGTGAGGGTGTGCCCCAACATTTTTGGGGGCTGTCGGGTTTGGAGGTACGTCCTAACATTTATGGGGGCTGTCGGGTGTGAGGGTGTGCCCCAACATTTTTGGGGGCTGACGGGTTTGGGGGTATGCCCTACCATTTATGGGGGCTCTCGGGTGTGAGGGTGTGCCACAACATTTATGGGGACTGTCGGGTTTGGGGGTATTCCCTAACATTTATGGGGACTGTCGGGTTTGAGGGTGTGCTCTTACATTTATGGGGGACTGTCGGGTTTGAGGGTGTGCTCTAACATTTATGGGGGACTGTTGGGTTTGAGGGTGTGCCACAACATTTATGGGGGACTGTCGGGTCTGAGGATGTGCCCTAACATTTATGGGGGCTGTCGGGTGTGTGGGTGTGCCCCAACATTTTTGGGGGCTGTCGGGTTTGGAGGTATGTCCTAACATTTATGGGGGCTGTCGGGTGTGAGGGTGTGCCCCAACATTTTTGGGGGCTGACGGGTTTGGGGGTATGCCCTAACATTTATGGGGGCTGTCGGGTGTTAGGGTGTGCCACAACATTTATGGGGACTGTCGGGTTTGGGGGTATTCCCTAACATTTATAGGGGCGGTCGGGTGTGAGGGTGTGCCCTAGCATTTATGGGGGCTGTCGGGTGTGAGGGTGTGCCACAACATTTATGGGGGCTGTCGGGTTTGGGGGTATGCCCTAACATTTATGGGGGCTGTCGGGTTTTAGGGTGTGCCCTAACATTTATGGGGGACTGTCGGGTGTGAGGGTGTGCCACAACTTTATGGGGGCTGTCGGGTTTGGGGGTATGCCCTAACATTTATTTGGGCTGTCGGGTGTGAGGGTGTGCCCTAATATTTATGGGGGCTGTCGGGTGTGAGGGTGTGCCCCAACATTTATGGGGGGCTGTCGGGTGTGAGGGTGTGCCACAAATTTAATGGGGGGCTGTGTGCCGTAACAATGTATTGGGGTTTGCTGAGTGTAGGATGTGCCGCAGCATTTATGAGGGAATGTTGAGTGTGTGGATGTGTCGTAGCATTTATGGGGGTTTGTGGGGGGGGGGGGAAGGAGGTGTGCCGTAGCATTTATGGGGGATTGTTGAGTGTGGGGGTGTGCCGTAACATTTATGGGGATTGTTGAGTGTCGGGGTGTGCCGTTACATTTATGGGGGTTTGTTGGGTGTGGGGTGTGCGTAGTGTTTATGGGAGGATTGTTGAGTGTATGGGTGTGCAGACTACAGGTGTGAGAGACCACAAGAAAAAGATATCCGAGATGAAGCGTTATCTTAAAAATTATGTAAAAATATTGAATTTTTGTCTGTAATCTTTGACAGCTAGACGTTAGCAATAACAGTCTAAAAACGTCATTACTGAAAAATAACGTCTCTAAAAATGAAATGTGTTAAAAGATTTACGTGATCAGATATGGCATAAACTGAATACCGTTGGTTTGTATGAGGTGCAAAGAACATGCCCCAGGTCTCTATCGTGGCAAATCTTCCTTTTTCGATCTTATCCGTCTGATTTTGATTTAACAAAGACATCATTTACGGAGCGAAAATTCTACTTGAAAAGATCGAGTTATTATCTGCTCTGTGCAAAGGAAGGGCAATGGAATCCGCACCAGTCCCCACACAATGTTTTACTTGTGTGGAATATGACACGTTATCTTTCTGCTGTAAATAAAGAATTTAATGACAGCTATATCGATCAAGATCTTTTTAAAAAAAAATGCCAAGTTATGAAATTAAGGGCAAAAATATTGCACATCTTAGTGAACCATCAAATTTTTATTTCATGCAAAATCGATAATCAGAATATTGTTGTCTTTCATCACGAACATTCACACACCATATTGCCTCATCTTTCATAAACGACTTAGAACCGTTTGCCTGTTACATAATAACCTCGTGCGGTTGCTGTCTTAAGCACGGCCGCCGTATTTACAATTCCTTCGTTTTTAACCCAGACGACTTTGTCGGACTGGCTTAGTCGTATCACTATAGGGGGCTTAAATGTATGTGCGTATGTTAAACCTTTTCTTTAAAATGCTACTCCTCCTACAGTTTTGCTCCAGACGTTTTGATATTACGCAGGAATGTTCCCTGGGTGGTCCCCCACCTGGCTCTTACTTTTTTGACGATTGACGAAAAACTGACAAAATGGCGGCACTTTTTGTGCCTGTTTTGACCCATTTTTAAAATGCTACTCCCCCTACAGTTTTACACCAATCGTTTAGATGTTACGCAGGGATGTTCCCCAGGGGTTCGCCTACCAGGCTATTATTATTTGTTTTTCGCGGTTCGCCAAAAAGTGCCGAAATGGCGGAACTGTGAAGTTTGGCAAAAATTTGAATAAATGGTAGTAAATAACTGAATTGTCAAACCATTCATTTCTCTGTCTTTTCAAATAGTTACAAAATTTTAATCGAAAGTTTCTTGGGTACTTCTCCACCTGAAATTTGTATTTTTTCGCAAATGACAAAAAAATGCCAAAATGGTGGAATTTGAAAAAAATTGTAAAATTGTGTAAATGTCGGTAAATACGTGAATCGTCAAAAACCAACCTCTCCAACATCCCTTTTGGGGTAGCTTCCGCCCGGGAAAACTCGTTTTTGTGTATGAAAATTATGAAAAAGTTACGTTCAGAAACAAAGTTTTCGTTTCAGAGTCTCAGAGTTTTTCTGTATTTCCTTGTTTGGTAACTCGGCTGGGTCATGCCCTTGGACATCCTTGTTTAATTACCCACCGCCCCTATCCCGCCAGGGTTATCAATAAACACACCGTATTCGTCCGCCGTCTGACCGTCTGTGTGTCTGCCTGTCTGCCGGGGCGTCCTTCCGTCAGTGGCAGTGTTTTTCCTGGAAATACTTGACGGATCAAATTCATATCACGAACCATCAACCCCAGATGTGCCTTTGGACGTTCAAATTACATACCTGTGTCCTATTCTGGTCTATGGTGGAACTTTTTCAAGGATTTGTGTTGACCATATCTCTAAAACGATTTGTCCAGTCATTTTTTTCACATTTATCCGAACTTACTAGAAGTTGCTGAACATATTTATGGCTTTACACTACTGGTAAGACCAAAATATTAATATATGCATTATATCAAATATGGAACAATTTTGATATATAATAAGACTGAAATGCTGCTTTTCACAACTCGAAAAAGTGAGAAAATTTTGTATAAAGTCCCATTTCATGTATATTTCCACATGTGGTTGAGAAAATCTTGTGCACTTCTCAGATTTTAACATCTTACATAGCTTTTGTTTTTTCTTCATTAGACATTTTATTTTAAGAAACACCTTTGTATTCGAGGATTTCCATGTTCAATGAACAATAGTGCTATCACGTTGCTGTTTGGCTATGACCTCTACATATGTACCACATCGCTTTCCCGACGTTTAAACAACGTCCAGTCAAAAAGACGCTAGAAGAAGAAAGCAGGGATTTATTATGCGGACGTCACGATTTCAAACCTGCGTTAAATAGACGCCGCAACGTTTATTGTGGGTGATAATTGAAAGTTTTGTCAAACGTACAAACACTGCACGTCATACTAAAACTTGATGTTGTATCGATGCATTTGCAGGCACTCAAACAACAATTATCGTGTGCGTAAAGGTGGACAGCCAAGCGGTGGTAACGGACAACAACTGTGATGGCAACAAGCCTGTACTAACGAGCGTGACGTGTAACGACCACCCGTGTCCTGCTGGGTAAAGTTATTTGTTCACCAATTAGAATGACATGTGAGGTGTACCGACCACTTTTGTCCTGTTGGGTAAAGTTATTCGTTAGCCAATCAGAATGACATATAAGGTGTAACAGCCATCCGTGTCCTACTGGGTAAGTTTATCTGTTAACCAATCAGAATGACATATTACGTGTAACAACCACCCGTACATTGCTGGGTAAAGTTATTCGTTAACCAATCAGATTGGCATGTCACGTGTAACAACTACCAGTGTCCTACTGGTTAAAGTTATTCGTTAACCAATAGGAATGGCATATCACGTGTAACATATCCTACTGGGTGATATTTCAACCAAGCAGAATAAAATACAAGCATTGCGATTGTGCAATATCTTTAAGTGGCGATGATGATTCACGGGCCGCTCTAGTTCAAAACTGAACGCCTACAGTTTCTGGTCCAGGTGACGGGGCGCTCTGGGGTCACAAAAGCTGCTTTTTGTCGTTTACCGTGATTTATAGAAAGCATCAAGCGCAAAAAACGAGAAACGTCTGGTCTTCAATTACAACTAATTTATATTTAATCGAGCTGTAGATTTCTTTCACAACGATCAAAAGCTGGATGATTTTTTGGAAGCATTTTTATTTATTTATTTATTGCAGTTGTAATATTCAATAAATAACAGCCTCAAAATCCAATATTTAACAAACATCTCTAAAATTTAAAATATATCTACCTTTTTTTATTTTTATATATTTCCAATCGTATCAGTGATAAATAGGAACGACTTAAAGATATTTATAAGTTATTGGCAGATATGACTGAATCTTTTTAAAAAAATATCTTCAAACATAATCTTCACTTAGTCGTTCATCTTATTGGCCAAGAATTAGATATACAGGGGTACCCCGTTATCGTTCTTTTATTTTTTGCTTTTCTGTTTTAAGATATATTATGTAAATCAAGTAAAGTCACAAAAAGTGTTTTATCAGAATAAAGCAGGTTTAAATAAAATCGTAAAGTCATCCGGGTTTGTGAGATTAAATTCACCGTAATTCTTTACACAGCAGCAGTTCTGCATTTAATTCTAATACGATATGATACGAACCGATCAATCAGTTCCCCAGCACACCATATACGTTATACGTTATACCAAGTCAGTCGGTGGTGGAAACGGGTTCTTGTTTCATGTAGGCTGAATTTAAGGTAGACAAACCATGGTGAATTCCATGTTGTATGAAGTTTCCGGCAATTTCCGGAAAATTATAAATTTTCCAAACTGAAACTGATTGAAAAAATAAGTTCATGGTATTGATATTAGTAACGTCTACACAAAGTTGTTCTGGCGATTGATTAATGGCTGGAGAAGAGAGGACTGGGCGTGAACTGCAAAACCATCTGTGCGTGTGGTTCAAACGAACGGGGCGGTGGCTGAGAGCCAATGCGTATTCCCTATTTACAGGGGGCGGTGGGCAAGGGACATGCGTACTCCCTGCTTACAGAGGTAGGGGGGGGGGGTGGCTGAGAGCCAGTGCATACTCCCTGCTTACAGGGGGCGGAAGGTAAGAGACATGCGTACTCCCTGCTTACAGAGGTAGGGGGGGGGGGGGTGGCTGAGAGCCAATGCATACTCCCTACTTACAGGGGGCGGTGGGTAAGAGACATGCATACTCATTGCTTACAGAGGTGGGGGGAGTGTCTGAGAGCCAGTGCATACTCCCTGCTTACAGGGGGCGGAAGGTAAGAGACATGCGTACTCCCTGCTTACAGAGGTAGGGGGGGGGGTGGCTGAGAGCCAATGCATACTCCCTACTTACAGGGGGCGGTGGGTAAGAGACATGCATACTCATTGCTTACAGAGGTGGGGGGAGTGTCTGAGAGCCAGTGCATACTCCCTGCTTACAGGGGGCGGAAGGTAAGAGACATGCGTACTCCCTGCTTACAGAGGTAGGGGGGGGGTGGCTGAGAGCCAGTGCATACTCCCTGCTTACAGGGGGCGGAAGGTAAGAGACATGCGTACTCCCTGCTTACAGAGGTAGGGGGGGGGGGTGGCTGAGAGCCAATGCATACTCCCTACTTACAGGGGGCGGTGGGTAAGAGACATGCATACTCATTGCTTACAGAGGTGGGGGGAGTGTCTGAGAGCCAGTGCATACTCCCTGCTTACAGGGGGCGGAAGGTAAGAGACATGCGTACTCCCTGCTTACAGAGGTAGGGGGGGGGGGTGGCTGAGAGCCAATGCATACTCCCTACTTACAGGGGGCGGTGGGTAAGAGACATGCATACTCATTGCTTACAGAGGTGGGGGGAGTGTCTGAGAGCCAGTGCATACTCCCTGCTTACAGGGGGCGGAAGGTAAGAGACATGCGTACTCCCTGCTTACAGAGGTAGGGGGGGGGGTGGCTGAGAGCCAATGCATACTCCCTACTTACAGGGGGCGGTGGGTAAGAGACATGCATACTCATTGCTTACAGAGGTGGGGGGAGTGTCTGAGAGCCAGTGCATACTCCCTGCTTACAGGGGGCGGAAGGTAAGAGACATGCATACTCCCTGCTTACAGAGGTGGGGGGGGGGTGGCTGAGAGCCAGTGCATACTCCCTGCTTACAGAGGTGGGGGGGGGGAGTGTCTGAGAGCCAGTGCATACTCCCTGCTTACAGGGGGCGGAAGGTAAGAGACATGCATACTCCCTGCTTACAGAGGTGGGGGGGGGGGGTGGCTGAGATCCAGTGCATACTCCCTACTTACAGGGGGCGTTGGGTAAGAGACATACGTACTCCCTGCTTACAGGGGCAGAGGGTAGAGATATGCGCACTCCCTTCTTACAGGGGGCGGTGGGTAAGAGACATGCGCACTCCTTGCTTACAGGGGGCGGTGGGTAAGAGACATGCGCACTCCTTGCTTACAGGGGGCGGTGGGTAAGAGACATGCGTCCCCTGCTTACAGGGGGCGGTGGGTAAGAGACATGCGCACTCCTTGCTTACAGGGGGCGGTGGGTAAAAATCATGCATACCCTGCTTACAGGGGGCGGTGGGTAAGAGACATGCGCACTCCTTGCTGACAGGTGGCGGTGGGTAAGAGACATGCGCACTCCTTGCTTACAGGGGGCGGTGGGTAAGAGACATGCGCACTCCTTGCTTACAGGGGGCGGTGGGTAAGAGACATGGGCACTCCTTGCTTACAGGGGGCGGTGGGTAAGAGACATGCGCACTCCTTGCTTACAGGTGGCGATGGCTAAGAGTAGTGGGAAAATACGGGTTTGAGCACACGTGTGCTCAAACCCGTATTTTCAGGTGTTTTGAAACCCGTACGGGTTTGAGCACAGGTGTGTTGAAACCCGTACGGGTTTGAGCACACCTGTTTTCAAACCCGCGCAGGTATGAGCACAGTTTCCGGAAGTTAATGTAAATTATTTCGTTAAAGCAGTGAGAGACGAAATGACGCATCATTTCGTCATCACGTCATTTCGTCACAGCATATAAAAGGGGTAACATAATACATTCATGCAGAGTAAAAAAAAAAAAACATGGAAGAAGACAGAGCTATGGAAAAAATATTTAAGGATTGGTACGCTACATGGATGTTTTCACGCATTCGAGTAGAAAATCCAGCACTATGGTGGGAAGACATTAACAAAAAATGGTCAAGTGCACATGTTATAGTTTCTTCATATATTCTTTTCAATGGATTTAAGGATGAATGTGAAGAATTGAATCTTCCTTACCAACGGTTTAATATACAGGAAGCTATGCAAAAAACAGAACATGAATGGCTTCCTGAAGTAAAAGAACTCGTTAGAAAGTGGTTCATAGCCTATTGGGGTGAGGAATCAAATATGATTGGTTAAAAATTCTGTAACGTCTTCAAGCAACTCTTATTGGTTAAAAAATTCAATAACGTCTTCAAGCAACTCATAATATAATTGGTTAACGCTTTTATGACGTCATATGGCATATGACATATAAAAGGAATGAACTCTAGTATTACTCAACAGTCACAACCATGAACGCAACCATGAACACATCATTTGAAATCAGTCATAACTTACAAGTCTGTGTAGAAGAAGGAGCATATGGAAGCTTTGCACGTCTTTTACGTGGGTCAAGATGGATTGTTCTCTCAACTCTTATGTGGGATAAAATAAGAGTCAATAGTTACCACATGCGAGATGAAGGATATGAACTCAAACTTTCTGACGATAAACATATTACAGTCATTAAGTTTGCTGAAAAGAGATATGTCAGTTTTCACTGGATTCGAGAAGTGAACAGTAAAGTGTACAACAACTACATCAACCTAAATGATGAGGAATGGAATACATTTTTAGATATTATACCAAAAGTTGCAGAGCTGTTGAAAGGAAAATGTCATGAAACATTGAAAATACAGCTTTTTCATCAACGTATGAAAGAAAGCGAGCTGAAGAAAGAGGATCTGAGAGAAGTGAGAAATTGTAACAAACACGCGTACAACCAACTTGCTTACATTTGTGAGTACTGTGGTGGATCTGAGTTCTTTGGAGACAAGTGTCATTGTCATAAATACAACTGTAAAGACTGTGAACCAGACAATTTCTGTAAGGTGTGTGGTGAACTTAAGGTAGAACCACATGGAATCGTATCGCATAATGGAATTTGAATTTAAAAAACGTTATGCTCATTGGATGTACATTAGTTTACAGCGAGAAAAGTCTTTTGTTTTAACACCTCATTTTTCTTTGAATGAAAAACTTGATTCTGTGTTTATATACTTTAATACATACTGGAAAAAAGCACGGCTCAACTTACCGATTCATCAAGTGTTGGTGGAATTTACACAAAAGTGTAACAGCCTTGGTGTACCACATGAACAATTTATGTTAGGACTAGCATTACAAAAGGCTGATTATGATTGGCTACCAGACATTCGGTTTTTAGTAGCAGAAATGTGTTTAGTTACGCATGCGCCAGTGGACACTTCTACACAATAAAAGGGTACAACACAGTCACTCCTCATCATTTTAAAACGAACCGTTGAGGAGTGAACGTCAACATGAATTCAGGAGAAATAAAAGTTAGTGAGGAACCAGCTACTAGACAAGAAAGTGTAAACAATATACTACAACACTTAAAACAATCCGTTCTTATCCCAACTGCACAAGGTGTGAAAGTGAGTGGTGAACCAGCCTTCACGCAAGAAAGTGCTACACCACAACAACAAAACTTAAAAGTTCTCATCCCAATTGGGAATGGAAAAGGTGTGAAAGTGTGTCGATACAAGCAAAAACTCTATGTAAATATCCGCGACTACATTACCACAAAAGATGGACGTACTTATGCTAGCAAACGAGGTATACTGCTTTCACCAGCTGAGTGGAAGCAACTACGGAAGAGTAGTAGGGAAATAGACAGTCTAATAAAAGAACATTTAAAGTAATATGCTTGTTATAGAAACATGAGTTATAGAAAGTCTAATAAAAGAACTTTCAAAGTAAAATGGTTGTTATAGAAACAGTTATACATATAAACATGAGTAATAGTTAAGCTGTTGTTAAGCATAGGTATAATGTTTTTAATGTTATTGTAAAATAAATGGTTTTATTGTTACTGAATGTGTTTTTATACCATGGCTAAATGGAAAGATTATTTAAATCAAATTTATTTTGATCCAAGTCATCCTGGTGCTTTTGCTGGACCTTATAAATTATATCAACTTCTGAAGCAAACAGGAAAAGCAACTTCATATAATAACGTTAAAAAATGGATTCGTGATCAAGACGTCTTTACACTCTTACAACCCGTCAAGTACAAATTCAAACGACAGCGTATTATAACACAAGGTATAGATGACTTATGGGATACAGATTTAGCTGACGTTACCAATCTTTCTCCACACAACGAAAGCATTCGTTTTCTGCTAGTCGTCATTGATGTTTTTTCTAAATATTTGTGGATTGAACCATTACCAAATAAAAAACATGACTCTGTGGTACAAGCCTTTAAAACCATTTTCCAGAAAACAGACAGACGACCTAAGTTGTTACGGTCAGATAAAGGGACAGAATTCACCAACCGCTGGGTGAAAGAATTTCTGAAAAAACAAGGTATTCATGTCTACACAACTAAAAATGAAACCAAAGCGAATTATGCTGAACGTGTCATACGTACCGTAAAAGGTTTGATGTACCGTTATTTTCTTCAAAATCAAACATACAAGTACACTGACATCTTACAACAACTTGTAGCTAATTACAACAATAGACCTCATACCTCACTACATGGCTTATCACCTGCTGGTGTAAATAAAACAAACGAAGCCAAAGTATGGAAACGTATGTACATGGACACTATTAAATTTTCTAAAAAAGTTAAACCATATAAATTTAAAATAAAAGCTCAAGTACGTATTTCTCATATGAAATATGTATTTCAACGTGACTATCAACAGAAGTGGACTGAAGAAGTCTTTATCATTACACATCGGTGTCGAAAACAGGGTATTAACTTGTACAGACTTAAAGACTTTATGGATGAGCCTATAGATGGTCATTTTTATGAAGAAGAATTACAATCCGTTTCAAAAGACGCTGATTCATTATTTAAAGTAGAAAAAGTTTTAAAAACACGTAAAAGAAAAGGACAAACAGAACACTTTGTGAAGTGGATGGGCTGGCCGAAAAAATTCAACAGTTGGATAAAAGACCAAGACATACAGTGGTTTTAACATGCAATTCAAACACCCGTTTACATGTTTATGTTCTGGACCCACTGGAAGTGGAAAAACATCTCTAGTGAAAGCTATTATTGAGCATAAACTCATTTATCCACCACCACAACATATTTTATGGTTATATGGTGCAGACCAACCTTTATACAAGTCTATGCGTCAGGTAATATTTCATAAAGGTATACCAGAAGACATTGAAGACCGATTTGATCCTAAAACAACTAATCTCTTGGTTATTGATGACTTAATGACACAGTGTCATAGCGATGAACGTATGACGCGTTTGTTTAGCGTGGCTAGCAGTCATAATAATTTGAGCATTCTGTTTATTGTGCACAATTTGTTTCATCAAGGAAAAGAAATGCGAAATATTAGTTTGAACTCTAATTATATTATTTTGTTTAAGAATCCAAGAGATAATCAACAAATTACAACATTAGCACGTCAAATGTATCCAGGCAAATCACAATTTTTAATTGAAGCGTTTCAAGACGCTACAACCAAACCTTTTGGTTATTTGCTTATTGACTTAAAACCAAAAACAGAAGAACACCTTCGCATTCGTACTGGTATTTTACCACATGACATACCTTTCGTTTATGTAAATAAGGCTATGTCTATAGCACAGTAGTCATTTCTAGCTTTTACATTGAATGAAGCAACATGTCAAAGCGACTAAAATCAAATCAACCATTCCTTCATTTGCTTGCACGCAGTGGACCACAGCGACGTAAAGTTTTACTTAAACAAGCGACAAAAGAAGAATTGACTAGTTTGTTTGAAATTTGTCTCAACATTTTAAAAGGGCATATACCATTAAATCCGCAAGCTTATAAAAAGCTGAAACGTCATAAACACTTGTTGAGAACACTGAGTAACAAAAAAGTATCTCTTAAACATAAAAAGAAGCTTATTAATCAAAAAGGTGGTTTTATTGGGACTTTAGCAACGTTTGCCCTACCCCTATTAGCACAGCTTATACGACGATGAAACACACAGAGAAAATGGTGTTGATTCCAGAATCTGAATATTTTATGTTGTTAGAACTTAAAAAGTCTCAGTCTAAGGAGAATGATTTGAAAAGTAAAATAAAACATGTATTGAAAGCTGAAAGGAATCATGAATCTGCTAAAAAGATGTCACAGCTGGTGGGAGAATATATACGCTACAAACAAAAACGTGGTACACCTCCAGATAAGAAAACAAATATAGTACAGTATTTTCCACCTACATATCATCAAAAGGTGACTTTAGTATTAAAAGAATTGAAAGACAATGGAATACAGTGGACTGAACAGAAAGAACTTGTGCTAAGTACGGGTGAAGTCATTTCTAATTCAAATATTGTTGACTTATTGAAAGAAGCACTGGTGGGGTCACGAAAGAAAGAACGTGAAAGTGTACCAGTTGGATGGAAAGAGTTTATTGAGGCTATAGCAAAAAGTAACATTCCCTTAACCATTTTTACAAAACGTACAACCATACAAGATATTAAAAAAGCCCGTCAACATGAGTTGGAATGGGAAATGTATTAAATTACCTTCATTACGTTTTATGAAAACCTTCCAAAAAGTACGGTGCTTAAGTGGGTGTTGTGGAGGTACAGTAGATGAAACTATAAGTGTAGAAATTAATGTTTTACCAAAGCACAAACGGTCATTTTCAATTTAGACGTCATGGAATCAACAAGTTTTTACATTACTTTACCAAGCAATGCAAGCAAAGATATTTATCCAAATAATACAGCTTCCACTTTTCAAATACGTATGCCAAAAACAATTTATTTAAGAAACAAATTTGAAGTAGCATTAGCAGAAATTCAATACCCTCATACATGGCCTACATTTAAAAAAGATGGAGATTATTCCTTTTGGTATGGTACAGAAGAGTTAATTAAAATTCATATTCCTCGAGGTCATTATAGTACAACGGAAGAATTAGTAGATATGTTGAATAGGCAGTTGCTTATAGAAACCAATACAACAGCGATTACAGCATTGAAAATAAAATTCAAATACAACACCATCACACGACGCACCCGAATAATTGTAAAAAATGGATATCAACTCGGTCTAAGTCAAGGTTTAGCTGACGTGTTAGGATTTCGCGACACAGGTTTATTTACATCTGACGCGGACAGTGAACAAATGTACCAATCAGACTATACCTCTAATATTACACGTGGATTTTACACTTTGTATGTGTATTGTAGTATTTGTGATCCTCAAGTTGTTGGTGATTATTATGTCCCTTTATTACGTGCAGTAGCTGTTCAAGGAAAAAATGGTGACATAGTCACTAAAACTTATGGGGAACCACATTATGTTTCTGTAAATAGCAACAAGTTCGATACTATTGAAATCAATATCAAGAACGACACAGGGGAAAACGTAGCATTTGAGAGTGGTAAAGTCATTTGTAAACTTCATTTTAGACAAAAAGCGATATGAAGCCTTATATTCACAATCCAAATATTTATCGAAACCATTTTCAATACCAAGTTGGGCAGGCACTACCTGGTTTTCGAGGCACTCGAATGCAATATGGACAAGGTATTGGTTCTTTTCTGAGTGCATTGGCTAGAAAGGCTGTACCACTACTTGCATCTGGCGCAAAAATGGTTGCTCCTCATTTGAAAAAAGCATTAAGAGGAATTGCTAAAGATGTTACTGGAAAAGTAGCTCAGGAAGCGACAACACGACTCGTAGGTGCTATACCAAATGTTAAAAGGCGCAAGCACGCACGCAAACCTGTTAGTAAACGAAAAAGAGTGAAAGCGTCAACATCAAAAGATATTTTTTAAAAACATGTCACTTATTCATGATCAGTCCTGTGAATGTAGTACTTCACCTTTAGAATGGTTTCGCATTTTACCAACACAAACAGCAGTTGAAAAAACATCTGATGTAGAATACCAACCCGTTACTGCTCTTAGACCAAGTGCACCAGTAGAGTTCTACATACCAGCAACAACAGAAGAATATCTAGACTTAAAAAATTCAAAACTTCACGTTACCTTTAGAATTGTAAAGAAATCAGGAGCTGGTTGTGGACCGGATGATGAAGTGGCTCCTATTAACGATATATTTAATGCATTATGGAGCAATGTGGAACTGTTTCTGAATGATCGTCTTATTTCACATAGCAACAACACTCATGGATATACAAGCATTATTTCACACCTCATTCATGACTCAGAAGAAAGTCTCAAATCAGAGCGAACGCTACAGCTCATTTACAAAGATACAGCAGGACAAATAGATTCTTTAAATGTGAAGAAGGCTAATCCATTACAGTATATTCCCGGCTTCACCATAGGAGAGAATGGACAACCCATTGCTGATCCACCTGGGAACCATGGCTTACACACACGCTACAAATACACACGTAATAGTCAACCGGTGAGCGTCATGGGCTCATTACGCATTGATATGTTTGAGCAAGAAAGGTACCTTCCAAACGGCATCAATGTAAAACTGCGTTTCCACAGACAAAAGGATAGTTACATGTTGATGACACCGGCAGACAACTATAGAGTTGATTTGATGGAATGTTTCCTCATGGTACGAAAAGTACGAGCAAGCCCAGGTGTGCAATTAGGTCATGCTGATGCACTATTGAAAATGCCAGCTAAATTCCCTATCACACGTAAGGAATGTAAAGTGGTTGCTGTGCCGGCTGGATTTCGCACATTTGTGAAAGACAACATATTTCTAGGACAATTACCGAAGCGAGTTGTCATAAGTATGGTGGAAAGTTCAGCTTTTTCTGGAAGAGGAGATAAGAATCCTTACAATTTTCTACATAACAACATTAACTTTATTCAACTGTATACAGATGGTGAGCCTGTAGCTACCAAAGCTCTCCAACCGAATATGAGTGAAAAAGATTATTTGCAATGCTATGAAACATTGTTTCGAGGATTTGATAGGTTGGATGGAGGTAAGAGCTGTATTATTAAGCGTGAAGACTGGGATAAAGGTTATGCACTCTTTGCCTTTGACTTAACACCAGATTATGATGAAAATGACCACTATGGTATTATAAAACATGGTAATTTAAGGTTGGAAATGAATTTTGCTGAAGGATTGCAGCATCCGACAAATATTATCATTTATGCGGAGTTTGATAATATTGTTGAAATAACGGGAAGTCGAAATATTCAGTTTGACTACACATGAATACGTGGCAGATTGAAGCTATTTTAAAACATGACTGTATGACTAAGGATATTTTTCATGGTGTATTTGCTATTGATCAGTTACCCACATGGCAACCGGGGGCTTATGTTATTAACACGGATGAACAGCATAAGCCCGGACAACATTGGCTGGCGGTGTATAATAAAGAGTATTTTGATTCCTATGGTATAGCACCTACAGATAAACGTATAGTTCAATTTTTAGGAAAAAACTTTGTAATGAATAGTATACCATTACAACAACCATTGTCAAATGCATGTGGATTTTACTGTGTGTATTATATTTTACAACGGGCTCGAGGTGTGAATGTAGAAAACATTCTAGAGGTACTCAGAAACAGTGACAGTGATTTTATTGTAAAACATATGATTTATGATCGTTATAAACCTTTGTTTTATTAAGTATTTGTTTAGTAAACCTTTGTTTTATTAAGCGATGTTAGTTATGCATTTGTTAAGTATTTGTTAAGTATTGTAAAGTAAACTTTTTTTATAAAGTATTTGTTAAGTATTTTGTTTGTTAAGTATTAGTTAAGTATTAGTTAAATATTGTTAAAAATGAATTGTTATTCAAGTGTTTGTTGGTTAAATAAAATTAAAAAAAATTATAGACTTTTATTTCAAACACATAAATAAAACACATTCAAATATACATTCAACTTTATTTACATATATTGTTTAACATATGAATGAATACATTAAATACATTAAACATTAATAAGTGCGATATAGCAAAAAATTACACTTCTGACACATACAAGAAAATTATGTTTGTTCTTTACAGTTTTTATCATAGCTGAGCACTTCATACAAGTTAGTTTTCACATTCTGAATGAATCACATCATCTATGAATGGTAGTGTGTTCATAAATGTTGTCCACTCCTCTTCATTCAGATTGATGTATGTGCTATACACGTTATGATTGACTCGATGAATCCTGTGAAAAGTGATAATCTGTCGGTCCACATATCTAGTAGCTTTCACATTCTTCTCATTACTCAGTATGAGTTCACATCCTTCCGTTATAAGGTGTGCATGTTTTCTAATTGTTTCCCACTGCTGAAGCGAATAGGTAATACATTTAGCTCCTCGTTTTAAACATATGAAATAGTGTCCTTCTACATCCTTATCCACTGTTATAGTGATAAGCATTTTGAGTGTATGTGTATGTGTAGTTGCGTAAACAGTAGCTTATATACTTACTGCTTACGTCATCATAACGTCACACAATTATGTCACAATGTCTATAAGCGAATGTACTTACACCATCATTCAACACATACCTCTTATCATCAAATGGAGACAGTGCTACCTTTACAAGTCGTTCTGCATAAACTTGATGTTCATGACTTCGTAACGTATTGCTTGTTGCTATAGTCTGACATTTCTGAAACAGAGCTCTTTTATAGTCTTCATGCCTCATTTTTCTGATATATGCCCGACTAATACCTTTAGCAGTTTTCTTTTCTACTCCAGAATATGAAAAACTGTACATTTTGGATCGCAGACCTACAAACTCTTCTATAGGAAGACCTGCAGTTTCATCCTTCATTTTTCCAATCACTTTTTTGTTGGTAGTGGAATGAAGGAAATGGGATGTAGGGTAATCACTTGTATCAAAGTAAGACACATCTTCTAACATATCTTGATACAAGTCACTTGTTTCAATACAGTAACACAAACTGTCTGTATCCGTAAACAACAGTTTTGCTGTGGGGTACTTAGCTTTTATGTACAAATAATGAAAGTCATACATTAACGTTTTGCTGATATCTAAGATGCTGAATCCAACATAAATGGGTTTGTTCAACAATAGTTCAGCCTGTTTCAAGTGAACTGCAGTTAAATGTTCGTTAAAAATTTTGAAACGATGGAATGTTGGTTTTGCTACGAGCTTCTTAAAGCGTTTCTCATTATTCACCAGTTCCAATTGAATACGTTTCCGCACATTTTCCATTGTTTTTCCAAATATAGAATTGTTCATAAGTTTGTAGAAATCCTTCTCAAACGGATTTTTAGCTTCTTTACGCTTTTCTGTATTCAGGGTAATGTATGGTTCTAACCATTTACTCTGAGTGAACATGATGGCTCGATGAATTTTTGTTAAGGTTAAACCTAATGATAAATACTGCTGTAAATTCCGGTAATGTAGAACATATCTTGTTTTGGAATAAAGAGTAGGGACCAGTTTCTCACATGGTTTCCCCTTCAAGTTTAATTCGTTCTTGAGTTCTTTACTGTAAGGAGACAGTTCCTCTTCTTCAACACATAGTCGCTGTACAGCTACTGGGTAGTCACTGTGAAGAGCATGAAGGTTATCTGGATAGTCTAAGTCCACTTCCAATATATACCCTATGTCTCCGTCTTTCGGTATAGACATGACATTAATAGAATCCAAGTCTTCTACCCATGTAAAATTTCCTTCTGGAAGGGGCTGACTCATTGCCCAACCGTATAAATTATTTGCATCTAGATACATAATGTAGCTGTCTGGTTGGGTGGAATCATAAGTACTTAAATATTTATTATTTGCCTTAGCGTACTTGTGACTTATCATTGATATTCCACCACGAATGCCTTGCTCTATCATTTGATACATATCAATGTCATTGATAACAGATAATGCAACATCTGTATGTCGGAGCATAGCGTCCCATGACAGGCCGGGAGCTGTATAATAATGTGCTGGATCCAATTCGTAAGTGGTTAGACACACTTGTCGAAAATTTTCAAACACGTCAGCTAATAACATGACGTCTGTTTTTAAATACAAATCATGGTAGTCTCCTAATGTATAGCAATTAAATGTCTCCCATACATTCTGCGCATGTTTATAGTCGTCTTCACTGATACCTTCCTCAGTCAATGTACTGTAAAATACGTCCTGTGGAGGAAGGCTGCATACATGAAATTTATCAGGTCCATCCACAAAATCATATGGGTATACTCCCTTTCTCAACAACAAATCTTGTTGATGACTGTTTTCAATGGTTGATGTCATAATATGGAATTTCGTTTTACCTTCGTTTGCTAAGTTGTTCACCAGCTTTTGCAGGGAGGCTCCCATAAATTGAAAAGAGTCAATGAACCGTAAATTATCTAATGAAAAGGATATGTATTTTTCAGTGGTGTTTGGAATAACACGTAGTTTACTTTCCTTAAACTGTCCAATCTTCTCCATAATGAAATGGCTGTCATACCCACGTAAGTTGTGAAATACAACTGGTATGATGAATGAATCCTCCTGACCCTGACTCTTTTTCATTAAACGGTATTGTAAATTACAGTTGCTGTGAGCAGCACCGCGGTAGAGTCCAGTGACATGGTCATGATCTCGCACTCGGTCAGATCCTAAGGTAGCATGACAAATAAAACAAGTGGTTGCAGTTTCAAAATCATGAATGTTTTCTGGTGTCATTTCCAAAGGTTTCACATTCATCAAAATATCTGTGATCCGATCTTTTTCCTCCATCAATTTCTGTAAGAATACATCAACAACATTGTCTCCTCGATACAGTACTGGTCGTCTTGAATATTGAGCATCAGTACTAACAACAACGTAAGCAAAACTGTTTGCTTTATGATGTTGATACTTGACACCATCCTCCTCTCTTTCTGTAAAGCATTCAAAATCTGCGTATATGATGAATGGTATCTTTTGCTGCTTAGCAATGCCTTTGAATTGAATGACTAAATCTTCTTCCTTCTCAGGAAAGGTCAATCGTTGTGTTTGATTTTTCATGCAGACTGTCTTATGCTTATCCAGCAAATCTTCTCGAGTAAATGCATGGAGGCAGTTGAAACAATAATACATACGTCCTTTATATTTCGTACGTGTATGCATAAGCATATTAAAATCCCGAATCAAACAATAGTGGCTGCGCTCTCCCTTGCTGATGAGTAATAAATTAATTTGTGTCTCGTAATTATATTTACTCAAATAAATTGGTACTACATTGTTTTTGTCATACCCAAACACATTTATAGATAAGCTGTTGTTCTTCTCAAAGGTTGGTACTTCACGTATAGGTGTTGGAAAGGAGATATTGCTCACGTTGAGTTCTTTCTCATAGTTCGTATAATTTTGCATCCTGTTCGCATTTTTATGTTTCACATGAAGATGTGCCAAGACTGACCATAAAAAACACTTTTGGTCCTTGTTTTTAATGTTTACAATGGCTCGTGTTCTCACCAATGGTTGGGGTAATGGTAAATAAGAAGACCCTACCAGTGGATCATATGTAGCGGTATGCACTTCAATATTGTTCACTTTATCTAAATACCAACCTGAACCCTCACGCTCAAATTCTTGAAACTTTGTATGTAGTGTTTGAAATACTTCAGGTAATGCATTTTGAATTTCCTCAGGTTGTAGTGCAGTATATGTTTTACTCCCTTGATAAATTTTATAGGTTTTTTCTAACATATTCCCTTCTTCGTTTTTCACCATTTTCCTATATACTGCGTTTAGAGTGACATACCATTTTATTCCTCCTCTTATATCTTCCTTTAAATAATGTTCAATGTCAGGTTCCAATTCCTTCAAAGCCATTAAAATATCATGATCATTTTTAGGCTGAAACACCTTTTCTCTCGCATGGTTTTGCATACTTTTTCGATACCCACGACCCACTTGTGAGACGCGTTGCTGTTTGTTCCTCATACTACATACTAATCGATGCTGTCCGAGAAGCTTGCTACTGTTAAACATTTTACCACAATCTGTGCACATTAGAGTAAGGCGTTGGTGATTAGCTTGATGATGTTGTTGTAGCTTCTGACGAGAGCTAAAATGTCGACTGCATATGCAGCAATGACGTTTCATGATACTTCTCTGCCTTGTCTTATGGTCTTGTTTTATTTCATTGTCTGTATTTTCTTGTGTTATATCATTGTCTGTATTTTCTTCCGTCATCTCATCGTCTGTATTTTCTTTGTAATGTAATAAATGTGCACGCAATTTACCTCCTGGTGCTTGATATATACGTCTTTTAGCACATGGGTCTATGTCTTCAATTGATGAAGTATCAGTTTGTGCAGCACGCTCTTTAAACTTAGTATCAGTAATTGGTAAATGCTCCTCCTGTGCTACATGGTCCATTACATCAAGTTCCTCCTCCACTACCGCACTATCCATAACATTAAGTTCCTGTTCAGAAATGGGTAAGGGAGACCAAACATACTCATCCTCCTCCTCCAGTGATGTATGTACCATTACATCAAGTTCCTGTTCAGTGATGGGTAAGGGAGACCAATCATACTCATCCTCCTCCTCCGCCTCCTCCTCCTGTGCTGCACGCTCCATAACATTAGTTTCCTGTTCATTGATGGATAACGGAATTTCCCTTAACTTGTTGAGAGCATTCTCAATACCGATAAAATCCACCTCTGCTGTTGCACCAATAGCAATCAATCGATTAATTTCAGCTAAATAGTCATCCATTCTAACTGTTCGTACACTTCATCCAGTTCAGCTAAAATTTGTTTTCGTTGTCTGTAACAGTGTAATTCATACACCAATATACATGGAATGATAAAAAGCATTGTCTCTCTCTAGAACTGAAGAATGTGGTCACCCCACTTTAACATTTGCTTTTGATGTAGAACTACACATTTATCTGGTGTTCGACAGTATGCACATCGTTGTACTCCATCACGTAAACATTGTACAATCCATTAATGTGCACACTCTAAGCAACAGTAGTGAAGGCATGCTATTGTATATACTCGGCTCCATCCCATAACACCATTACATATGAAACACTTTTCACTCAAGTATATCTCACACTGCTTAGCCCATTCAGGATATTCGTCTCTTTCTTGTTTACATGGTATTCCCATACCAAGAATGATATGATAAATAAAGGCGTATCGGTACTCTCCTTTCTGTATATGTCTTAGTCTTCTCCCTAATTCTGTCCAGTTACTCATAGACTTTCTAATATATTTAAGTTTTCTATTCTTAAACTTAAGTGTAGTGTAATACGTCCGGATTGGTTGAACTTCACTCTGTCGATTAATGTAAGCTGATATTAATGCATTTTCCTCTGTAACATTTTCATCTGTAGCATTATTTTCCTCTGTAGCATTATAATTTTTTTCCTCCGTTAAATCCACTACATTAATGGCGTTTTTTGGTTCTTTACGTCTCCTAATTTCTTTATTTATTAAGTCATATTCTCCATAATAATATTTTGTAACCACAGTGTTATCCATAATTATCATATGCTTTGTTACATACCTTTATATATGTATGAAAGGTCAAGGTTAAAAACAAAATATGTGACCTTAACAAAATGAGGTCAAGGTTAAAAGTACGCGTTCACTTTAACGAAATTAAAATAAGGTTAAAAGTACATGTGCACTTTGACGAAGTGTCTTGAGGAAATGAGGTCAAGGTTAAAAGTACATGTGTCCTTGAGGAAATGGGGTTAAGGTTAAAAAGTATATGTGTATTTTGATGAAGTGTCCTTGACGAAATGGGGTCAAGGTTAAAAGTGCATGTGTACTTTAACGAAGTGTCCTTGACGAAATGGGGTCAAGATTAAAAGTATATGTGTACTTTAACGAAGTATCCTTAACGAAATGGGATGAAGGTTAAAAGTATATGTATACTTTAACAAAGTGTCCTTAACGAAATGAGGCTAAGGTTAAAAGTACATGTGTACTTTGATGGAGTGTCCTTAATGAAATGATTTTTAGGTTAAAGGTGCATGTACACTTTATACAAAGTGTCCTTAACGAAATGAGGCTAAGGTTAAAAGTACATGTGTACTTTGACGGAGTGTCCTTAATGAAATGATTTTTAGGTTAAAGGTGCATGTATACTTTAATGAAGTGTCCTTAGCGAAATGAGGTTAAGGTTATAGTTTTCTTAAAGAAATTAGGTTAAAATATATAAAAAATTCTAAGCATATAGACATCATGAATATAACATTCATAAATACTTGGTCTTCCTGAATATTATGTTGAAAAGACGGTTGAAATTGGTTTAATAGTTTGAAAGTTATGTATGATTGAAATATTTAGGTAAATGACGTCATACATAACGTTAGAGGGTTTGATGAAAATGTTTTTTAAACCACTTCCAGAAAAGTGATTTTTTTTTTCTTTCTTTCTTTTTAAATTTATGTTTATTTATTTATTTTTATTTTATTCATTTTATTTTATTTATTTTTTTATTGATTTATTTTTTTTTTTTTAATAAACATTTATTCGTCTTTTACCATAAGCCCTTTCACACACACAAAAAAACCTTTCATTCAATTTCGTAATAAGCGCTCATTTCACATATTAGGGGCCCTAAAAAGGGCCATTATGTTATTTTTTCCTATTGTTGCTGCTGCTGGAGCCAGCTTTCGAGGGTTTGAATAGTCAGCTGGTTTCCCTGCTGACTACTCTCCGCTCCAGCTGGCCCCAGATAGGTTACTGTTGGTAAATCTGGAACCTTCATTTTCTTCTCCGGCGGCTCTGCTAACAGTCGATTTAATGTCGGCTGTGCTGGTGTTGATGGTGGCGGTGACAGCGTCGGTGGGTCGGTTTGAGTACCGACCGACACCACCGATTTCTTGGCCATGAGCTGCAGCTTCTGCAGTCTTATACTTATTTTATACAGCTCACACTGGATGTTGAAAAATTCGTGTTCCATGGTTATCCATCCCTCCTACTGTTTCGTCTTTTTATACGCTAAGTTCATACGTAAAGGCAAACCATGCTGACATGGGGTTGAACACTGTGATGAGGGTTTAGATTTGTGTTTCTCATATTTTATTTTTCACTTATAACTTAAAAGGTTTATAGTTTTTCTTATTTTTAAAAATGGAATGTGAAACAAAAAGATACTATTTATTACTACATTTATTAAAATAACTAAAAAAAAAAGTTTTTCTATATGAAATTTAACGTTATTTCATTAAAAAATTGAAAAAATTAACACTTTAACTGTTTAAATAAGCTTTTTTTTTTATATAATTATTTTTTTTATGTTCAGTTTTAATGAAGACTATGTATGAAACTCTAAATAATTATACATAAAAAGACAGAAAAAAAAGATGTTTTAAAGGATTTTAATATATGATATTTGTTAATGAATTAAAACAGAAATTCTGGCTTCTACTTAATTTCTTTCTAATACATTTATTCTTTCACTTTTTTAAAAAATAAAAAAGGAAAAGATGGCAATAAAACTATAATTATGATGTAGTATGATTAAGGGTCAGTAAATGGTATGTGGTTGCTATAGTTCAACAAAGCAGACGGTTGATCAAAAGAGCGCGAAGTAATTATGTTCGTATGACGAAACAGTTCAGAGAGGTAATGACAGCGTCATAAGTCCCACTCACTTTCACACAATTTTTTTTTTTCTCAAACATTTACAATGACTTTCAAACTGCTTTTAAAACACTTTCACACATTTTTTTTTCTCAAACTGTTTTTAAAACAAAATAGATTTAGCTTATTTGTAAGAGTGGATGGCTCTTATAAGAGCCGGTTGGATTTTTGCTTATTTTTTTTTAGAGTGCTATTCTCATTTGCCTGGTCTCAAAAATTTGAAATTTCGTGTTGGTTCGGCACATGGGGCAGGTCATTTGTCCAGTTTCATAACATCTATGGCACCATTGGTGAGTACATTCTATGCAGAGGTCATGATAACATGTTTCTGTGAAGGCTCTGCTTTGTCCCATTTTCTTAAAGCAAATGAAACACCGTGTTGTGTACTTCTCCAGCCATGCGTTGAACCAGTCTGGATATTCTTCCCTTTCTTGTGTGCAAGGCATTTTATATCCTAGCAGGAAATGGAAGTAAAATGCCATTCTGTAGTCTCCTGTTTCTATGGCTTGTAGACGAAGTCTTTTCTGGTGAAAAAACCGCATTCCTATATTCATTTCAATAAGCTCTCCATTTTCATTCAAGTAATATGTTGTCACCCACTGTCTTGATAATGCACGATCTCCCTGACTTCTTATAAAAGAAGCCATAATAGCTCTGTCAGAATCTTCTTCCTCATTGCCTGTTAAATCAATCTGGTCTCCCTCTTGACGTGCCATTTTTCTCAAACACCTCAAACAGGTTTTTTTTTTTATATATTCATATGGTTCCCCCCTCTCAAACCACCCTTTCCAACCTGATTCGTTCTCGTAACTACAAAACTATTGGTTCTCTGAAATAAGTATGATTCATTAGTGACCTCAACCTGTCTTAACCGGCCTTAACCTTTATTGAGCACCCCCACCCTGAAAGCAGCCTCATTTACATACGACCTCAACCCGTTCCGAGCGGCCTTGACCTTGCCTACAGTAAGTCTGAATGTAGCTGCAATTTTATTTGTCCGTGAAATGGCATGACGATTGGTTCTTAATTACGTTACGTCACTGTGCCTCTTGCTCTGTACTTTGAAATGTGCAACAAATTGTGTTAAGTAACGCTGCTCCCTTTTCTATTTTATTTATATATTCTTTCTTTTCTTAAAAAAAATGTTGTTTTTATACTTACATAACGTTTTAATACTCGTATAACTTTAAAAAAAACAAACTTTTATTCACTCACACATACACATACACACATACATACAATTTTTTAAAGACACATGTTGCTTATTTTGTAATAATAGAAGCCCTTAAAAGGGCTTTAATTTTTCTTCTGGATTGATTAGCAAACCCGCCCAAAGAGCTGGTTTTCTTCAATCCAGTCTTCTATACCGCCTAACGCCATTTCAATAGCGAAAAATATTTTCCATAAGTCATACGCATTCTCATCCGGCCATTCTAAAACACACTGCAAAAACACTGTGTTCCGAACACCGAGTGAAAAAAACTTATGAAACAAACCGACTCTGTCAAGGCGTAAAGACATGATTGTTGCTTCACTTTCTCTTTTTTTTCCTTATATATATATTTTTTACTTATTTCATTGGTCTGTAAAAGTCTTCCTTAATTGGCTTCACTTAAAGTGTCCTTCACCTTCTATGGTCTTGAATACATGACCTGAAATGTGGGGGTGGAGAGAGAGGGAAGGAATGATTGGTTTCACTTAGTGTCCTTCACCTTCAGCAATATTCAATACAAGACATGAAACGTGAGAGTGGAGAGAGGGGAAAAGTACTTGAACTGGAAGATAAAATTATACATTTTTTTTTTCCACACACACACACATACACACATCAAAACAGGTTTAGCTTATTTTTAAGAAATAGTGGCTCTGAAAAGAGCCGAGGGTGTTGGTTGTAGTAGTTTTTAGTAGTAGCTCTTTGAACCCTCCAAGAACTTGCATTTACATTGCCACTTGTAGTACTGATCCATGGTAAAAGGGCGGCCAACACACTTGAATGGGTGCGAGTTAAAACCACCCAAATTTTTTAGTTTAACTCCACACCAGTAGCAATCCGTGCAGTCAGCCCCCCATGCTACAGATGAGTAACTGTACCATAGGAGACCACCACACTTCCTGCAACAAAACCGGCGTGGAGCATTATGACCCACGGGACAGTTGTGTGGCTCACCCTCATACCGTAGGATAACCCAGCACTTGTAGCACTCAATGCGATTCATTTTGACTAATGCCTCACTTTCACTTTTTTCTTATATACCTCTCTTTTTCTCTCATTTCATTCGTCTATAAAAGTCTTCTATGATAGGCTTAACTTTATTCTTCACATATAGTGACCTTAACCTTTACTGATCTTTAGTTATCTTAACGTTGAGTGTCCTTCACCTTCGTTTTATTTATTTTTTATTTGTTTATATATATTTTTTGTTTCTTTTATTTGTTTGTTTCTTACAACTTCCAAAAAAAAAAAAAAAAAAAAAAAAAAAAAAAAAAACACCTGTGTTCATACCCGCGCGGGTTTGAAAACAGGTGTGCTCAAACCCGTACGGGTTTCAACACACCTGTGCTCAAACCCGTACGGGTTTCAAAACACCTGAAAATACGGGTTTGAGCACACGTGTGCTCAAACCCGTATTTTCCCACTACTGCTAAGAGACATGCGCACTCCTTGCTTACAGGGGCAGAGGGTAAGAGAGATGCGCACTCCTTGCTTACAGTGGCAGAGGGTAAGAGACATGCGCACTCTCTGCTTAGAGGGGGCAGAGGGTAAGAGACATGCGCACTCCTTGCTTACAGGGGCAGAGGGTAAGAGACATGTACACTCTCTGCTTAGAGGGGGCAGAGGGTAGGAGACAAGCGCACTCCATGCTTACAGGGGCGGTGAGTAAGAAACGTGCGTTCGCTCGGCACACAGGGGGGGGGGGGCGGTGGGTTACAGACATGCATACTCCTTGCTTACAAGGGGTGGTGAGTTTGAGACATGCATACTGCCTGCTTACAGGGGGCGGTGGGTAAGAGACATGGGTACTCCCTGCTTAAGGGTCGGTGGGTAAGAGACATGCGCACTCATTGCTTAGAGGGGATCGGGACTGATATTAAAATTCGCCAACATTTTGCGTATTAAGCACGTTATAAAGAATCCATCTTTTGGTGAAATAATATCTTTTAATTTCAAGTGTGCCTCAACACAACTTTGGGTGTTTTTTGGGTTTCTGATAACCTAAATTCTCAGGTTTATTTTCCGCATACTGTTTTGCCCCGTTACATTATATCTAAATAAACAATCCAACTGTTACCTTAATTATATTTATTTTTGTAATTTAGAGGAGATACATCTTAATTATGTTATCCGAAGTAAAATCATTTAAATTGTTAATTTAGTTGTCAGATTAAATGCTATTTGCCCAGCTAAGCGATCAGATTTAACACCTGTGCGGAAAAAAGTCGACATTCGAAACATATTTGCCTTTGTATACAGTTATTATAGCAAAGCGATTCGTCAAAAAAAAAGTTTGATGGATTAATGCGGTTTTCACAAAATCGTGATTTTTAATTTTGAGGGCGGATCTTAGATATCAACCTTTTTACAAGTAAGTTGAGTCTATAATACTCTGTAAAAGTCTATAAAACCAGCTGATAAAGCTATTTTTAGCACGCCTCACCTTCAGATGAAATATTATCATATTAAATACTAGTAACGATTAAATCTCATATAAAACATCAATCAAATGATGTTTTTTTTCTCAAATGTGGAAAAGACGTACCACTTAAGGAAGAAAGTATGCCTGGTATTTACTAGAAAGAACAAAGTTAAGGTGTGGGTAATATTTGAACTGTCAATGTGTGTGAATTTGAGTAGAGGAGTCCGAAAATATTTCGGAATTGGCTGTATATTTGAACTAGAGCTGCCTGTGTACGCTGATCTCAATTACTGATGTGCTGTACAGGATGTGATTTCATACTTACCTCTATCCATTTCTCCGGGTATCCCGGCACTTAGGAGAGCGACATTTAGCCTAGCGACATTTAGACGAGCGACATTTAGCCTAGCGACATTTAGTCGAATTTGGCATCTACGGCATTTAATGCCATTTTTTAACTGTGATGAAGCTGTTTGCTTTATGACCAGAAGGTTTGTTATTTTTTTGTCATTGATAGGCCAAACAGTTAAACAATCAATCATTCGGGTACCTGTCGTTGAATTATTTAATTGTCCTTGTACTGAATTGCATTTGCCGCAGTCAACGTTTCTCGGTTTTCAAAGGCGTATTTGTAGCCGATTGATTGATTAGGTGCTGAATCGCATCACCGCGTCATTGATCTGCTCAGAGGAATTGCAATTGCTTAAATGTCGTTAAGAAGTCATGGAAAGCAAAGCATATGAGACTATGGCATACAGCCGATCCACCAGATAAGCTTTTCCGGTGAACAGGATCGATTTTTTTGGGAAACAACAATACAAGTCGTACAAAACACCTGATCCAGAATAATATTTTCCGGCTTAATGTAGTAGATACTAATTTCCACTGAATGTCGTTCAGCCAGATGTCGTTCGTCTAAGTGTCTTTCGGCTGAGTGTCGTTCGTGTCGCTCGTCTAAGTGTCGTTGGGCTAAGTGTCGTTCGTCTATGTGCCGTTCGGTTTAGTGTCGTTCGTCTAAGTGTCGTTGGGCTAAGTGTCGTTCGTCTATGTGTCGTTCGGTTTAGTGTCGTTCGTCTAAGTGTCGTTCGGTTAAGTGTCGTATTTTCATTTCTGGCGTGCTCGAGTTATTGAGTGCATAATTATTTCTATAAAGAAGTGTGCACACTACTAAATGAATACCTTGCTAATTCCTTTTCATTCCAGAAATAACTCGCCTAGAATTTGATTTGGCTGTGCTTTTGAAGACTGCAAGAAAAAGAAATGGCCGATAAAATCCATTTTAAAGAGATATATCCAAAAAAGGCTCCAATATTGCACTTTTTAGGTGGTGGTGGTTGGGGAGGGGGGGGGGGCTTAATCACATAATATGCATTCCCTTACCCGGGAAATACAAGATTGGATCTGAAAAAAACGTAACATTGGATGTGAAAAAAAACGTAATGTGTTGCTGCTGGTTGCAGGTGGATCGTTGGCTCGTGGGGCGCGTGTACCACTAGCTGCGGACGTGGAACGAGGTCAAGGACAGTCGAATGTAAACAAAGGATATCGAGCACGTTGGAAATCAGTGTGTCGGCATCGAGGTGCGCCCACGAGAGACGACCCGACAGCCAACAAATCTGCAATGATGATAGGCCGTGTGTCATGTGGCGGATAGGAGACTGGGGAAAGGTACGGGATCATCCGGGGCGTGCTGACGAAAAAGGCGGCGGGGAGGAAGGGGAAGGTACGGTGTCATCCCGGGCGTGCCCACGAAAAAGGCGGCGGGGAGAAGGGGAAAGGTACGGTGTCATCCCGGACGTGCCCACGAAAACGGCGGCGGGGAGGGGGGAAGGGTACGGTGTCATCCCGGGCGTGCCCACGAAAACGGCGGCGGGGAGGGGGTAAAGGTATGGTATCATCCCGGGCGTGCCCACGAAAACGGCGGCGGGGAGGGGGGAAAGGTACGGTGTCATCCCGGGCGTGCCCACGAAAACGGCGGCGGGGAGGGGGTAAAGGTATGGTATCATCCCGGGCGTGCCCACGAAAAAGGCGGCGGGGAGGGGGGAAGGGTACAGTGTCATCCCGGGCGTGCCCACGAAAAAGGCGGCGGGGAGGGGGGAAGGGTACGGTGTCATCCCGGGAGTGCCCACGAAAAAGGCGGCGGGGAGGGGTGAAAGGTACGGTGTCATCCCGGGCGTGCCTACGAAAAAGGCGGCGGGGAGAAGGGGAAAGGTACGGTGTCATCCCGGGCGTGCCCACGAAAAAGGCGGCGGGGAGGGGGGAAGGGTACGGTGTCATCCCGGGAGTGCCCACGAAAAAGGCGGCGGGGAGGGGTGGAAGGTACGGTGTCATCCCGGGCGTGCCTACGAAAACGGCGGCGGGGAGGGGGGAAGGGTACGGTGTCATCCCGGGCGTGCCCACGAAAAAGGCGGCGGGGAGGGGGGAAGGGTACGGTGTCATCCCGGGAGTGCCCACGAAAAAGGCGGCGGGGAGGGGTGGAAGGTACGGTGTCATCTTGGGCGTGCCCACGAAAAAGGCGGCGGGGAGGGGGGAAGGGTACGGTGTCATCCCGGGCGTGCCCACGAAAAAGGCGGCGGGGAGAAGGGGAAAGGTACGGTGTCATCCCGGGCGTGCCCACGAAAAAGGCGGCGGGGAGGGGGGAAGGGTACGGTGTCATCCCGGGCGTGCTCACGGAAAGGGCGGCGTGGAGGGGGGGGAAGATTATGGGGACATCCTAGGAGTGTCCACGGAAAAGGCGGCGGGGAGGTGGTCCTGGACCTGGTGCTGTATAAATGTGGCTAGATGATTGCATTTTTAAGGACGCTCGCTATACAACGGTGAAGCTGTGAGTTAAAATAACCGTTGTTGCCACAGGCTGTTGTATCTGCGTCTTTTAAAGAGTTTTCCGACTTTCCGAACGTCAACACTGGCTTGATTTCAGGCAAAATCAGGCGGGATCAGGCTTAAAATTGATGCATTTCAGTTCAGGCATTCTAACTCGTATGTACGCATTATAGGATCACACATTAATAAGAAACATTCAAACAAACAAACAAACAAGAAAAAAAGAAACAGAATGAAGGAAAAAAAGAACAAAAAAGCACTGTAATTGACATTCCGTTCACACCGTTCTATTCCGTAAGGGTGCCTTATGATACACACTTCAACCATTCCAGACGGCCTATAAGGGGACACTCCAGTTTTAGCATTATTGAGGGAACGAAATCAAGAGTTTTGATAGCTCAGTTTGAGTAGTTGACTCAAAATGAATGAACTCGTGTGTGTTCTGTCATATAGTCCATGCACGGAAATGCTTTACGGTCAACAATTTCAAATGTTGACGTAAATCAAGTACAGAAAAAAGGATTTTATTTTGTGTTCCTCAGTTTGTGCTTAACTTATAGGTTGGTATAAGACGTTAATGGATGCGTTTCCGTAGTTGTTCCAGTGAATGTGTAGCTCATGGTTATTGTCTTAAATAGTTCTTAACGACACAATTACATCAAAAGTGCTTTCATAAAAACTAAAAATAATATAATAAGTGATAGAAATAGATATGATTGATGAATTCGCTAATTTAACACAATTATCTGGATAAAATATCTGTCTTAATGAAACTTTGTTCCTTTATGTGAATATCACCTTAAACCTCTAATCAGTCATTTACTAATGTGAAATTCAGCACCCTGCAATAGATACCAAAGCACCATATTCAAACATATTGGGTGATAATGAAAGAAACAAATGATAGAGCGTCGGCTTTCCTTTTATATGACATGAATGTGCTGTGACTTTTTGGCTTTATTTATAGCCATGTATATTTGATATCATGCGATAACCGGTAAATCTTGTGGCTATTTATAAAGAACTTTTTAAGTGAAATGAAATATGCCGTTAGATGACTATCTCAGACTATTTGCGCAGTTATGACGTTAACAAAACCGTACGTGAGCTGTTTTTTTCCCTTGCACGATCTAACTCCATGTTCTTTTGGTCGCAGCTAAAAGGTTTTTAGAATCACGCAAAAGAAAACAAACATAAGTACTTCCGGTAATACTTTTCGGTTCTGACTTTTCACTCGGGTATACTTTTTTAACAACCAGCTTATGTTCTTTTGGCGGGAAAAGGGGCGAGCGATAATATAGGTCTAATAGGATGCAGGTTCACTTGCATAATATTTTATGCTCTTGAAGTCATACATTTCGTGTGTAATTTTTGTATATTTAATCGAAACCACGTTGGTTTATGCCTTGATTTATGTTTCTTAGTTTATGTGCTGAATATCACCGTTTACAGAGCTAGCATTTTCTCGATTTGTTTGTTTTTTTTTTTTTGTTTTTTTTTTTTTTGCCAATCTTAATTTGAATGGTCAGAATTTTTGAGAAAAATGGTGATCATTTTCCGAGAAAAATAATAAAAGGCATATTAGATCAGAAAGTAATGTACAAGTTGTCAGTAACTCAAGTAAGAGATTAGCCCGATGTGACATTGCGCTTATGGCTTTGTCAGATGGCCCGACATTGCGGCCCTACTTCAGTTTCCATAGTGCTATGATTTCGTTTTTCAGTGCTCAGCTGAGTGTGGCAGGGGTCAAAGGGCACGGCAGGTGCTCTGCGTGGACGCGGCCGGGGTCCCGGTAACAGACAATAAATGTAAGAACTTACCAAAGCCCGCTGCTGCTGAAATCTGTGATATGGGCTCGTGTGCTAAGACGTGGTTCTTCACGGAATGGACCACTGAGGTGAGTCACCTGTACTCATATCCATGGCCTGGCTCGGGATGTGTGCCGCGTAAAATATCCCCTCTTTTTATACTCAAAATCTACGACCTTTTCATTTTTCTTTAAACATAGAGAACTTTTTGCTTTTAACGTTTTTGTGAAATTCGTGTTGCACTTTTTTCGACCATTTTGCCCTAAGCTCCCAAATATCTGATGTTGTTTTTCTCTTAATTACGGGACATTGCTATGTTTTTGTGGATTAAAACATCTGCACAGCGAAATGTACGATCTTTTCGCTTTTTTTTTTCGCATATATTTTTTGCTCGTTGGACACCCCCCCCCCCCCCTTTCAGACTTCAGACTAAGTATATGCCCTCCTGACCTGATCCTTTTGATGGGGACAAACTTTAAAGTGCGTACGATCCGAGGGGTGGGATGGAAACCGGAGGAGAGGAATATCAGGCAGTAAATATGCAAATGTAATAGTGACGCCATTTAGTAGTTTTGCGTAGGAGTATAAGTTCAAAAGGTTGTAAGATACTTATGCACAATGTACTTATTGGTGGCTCCTTGAGTATCCAGTGTTGCGGGCTTACACTCCTCATCTCACAACGAATGCTGTGGCGGCAGCTATCCCCTGTCGTATCCACACGACGCTTGCAGTGTTTCCTGTCCTGACGTCACCCGAATGTTGAATTGTATCTGTTGCGTTTCAGTCTTCATGAATCTTAATCAAATGTGCGATATGAACGACTACAAAGTGCCGCTCGCTCGTTTGCCAAATTCACTCTTAATGTCAGTGTTGAACTGTGCACGTTTGAGCAAACATTATAGTAAGCAAGCGTGTTGTATTGGAGAGCTACTAAACATCGAGTAGAGAATTCGAGTTCGAGTTCGAGCAGACAATTCGAGTTCGAGTAGAGTGCAAATTTGAGCAAAATAATGAGAGGCCAGAACATACGTAAAATAAAGCAAAGTGTTCACAAAGTATTTACTATAAGACCATACATAATCGTTTCAAAATTTGTTTATGTGGAAGCAGATCACAAGAGGCACCCTGCTTTTATATGATGCTTTCAGCAAGATCCTGTAATAAAATAGCTCATATCCACTAAGTGCTGGCATGCAGCTGTGCGCACGCCGCGGTGGTACAATCAAGGCTGTATCACTGCACTCATTTCCATGCATTTCACTATGCATTTAACTAGAATAGAAATCGGGTTACAATTCGACCCAGATGGATTAATTAATGATAGAGACGATGTTACCTGAAACACACGATAAAATTAAATTATCAAATCCCGAATTAGTGAATAAGTCTCTTGAGTTTTTTTCTGCACTCGATAAAAAAAGTGTACTCGAACTCGAAAAAGTGTACTCGAACTCGAAAAAATCTACTCGATGTTTAGAATTTCTCGTTGTATTGCGGCCAGACTCTTGTTAGAACCGTTTAAGAACTGAACCACACACATCTAGAAGCCAGTGATATGCAATATTACTACCCCCCCCCCCCCACGCCTATTTCAAATAAATAAAGTATCAGTGTGTATGCTGACCCAGTGCTCTAACACGTGCGGAGAAGGAGTGTACCGACGGGCGGTGTACTGTGCCGCTGATGAATGCAGTGCCATTACCAAACCCGACACGATCACGGCCTGCGAGAACAAGATTCCCTGCGGCGGCACCTGGTTCGTGGGACCCTGGACCGAGGTGAGACATCCTTCAATCTGCTTTTATATTTGAAATCCATTTGACCTTCTTTGATTGTGGTTGGATTTAGCGAATACTAATAAGGGAATATAACTCTGACGTCATATACAGTTTGTACTGTGTGTGATTCAGGTGTAAGTCGCTGTATCATGTAAGAGTCCATGGCGCTCACATTTTATGCCTAGAAGGGTTTGCAGAAGGTTTTACTTATAGCTTTTTATCTGAAAACATTTTCAAGTTGAGCGAGCTTCCGCATTTCGTCTATTTGAAATGTCAGTTTGCAGCTGTGCTTATATTATGAGAAGCAAACATGGAGAATAGGGCGGGGACATATTCGAAAGGCTATAGCGAAATATCTCAAATAGGACTTGAGATAGCGAAGGTTCAGTTATCGCTCCTCTCTGTGTTTCTGTCAGTGTTCGGTGAGCTGTGGCCAGGGCGTGGAGATGAGGGACGCGACGTGTATGAAGAAGCGTGGCCGCTCTCTTATAGTGGTCGGCGAGGAGAATTGCCTGGCCGAGGCGAAGCCTGCCCTGACCCAACCGTGCGAGACCACACCTTGTTTCCCCGAGTGGTTCATGACGGAGTGGACAGAAGTAATATCCCAGACCCCGCCCCCACACCCAGTCCCCGCGCTCAACCCAATTCACTGTGTATCCTCCATCCGCAACCCCCACGCTCTCATCTCGTGTGTATTTTGCTAAAACTCACACAACTAAAATCTAACACCTACAGCACTGCCCCGGAAATAGGACTCTCAGTGGTCCAGTTGCCGGAGTAGTTAAGTCTATGAGGCTCTTCGTAATGAATGGCAGTTAGAACAGGTCTTTTGAAAAGAGTCCATATTTATGAATTGGTCCCCTTTCCGGGGTTGTCCTATATCGGAGTTTCCCATGTATTGCCTGGCAATCTTTAGCTGACTTGATTTTATTAAATGGGGTCTATAAACCCAATCTTAAAAATAAAATGTTTTTGTGTTCGAAAGTTGTGGTCCTTTCCCAAAATTTTACTTTATTCGAACTAAAAGGTGAAATTAATTTATTTTCCCTAGAAACGGGCTGTTAAAGCACACAGGTAAAAATCTAAGATATATGTTTCAGTGCTCAAGAGAGTGTAATACGGGAACACAGACCCGGGAAGTGAAGTGCTTAACAACTGACCAAGAGATCTCCACATCCTGTTCACAGGCCACAAAGCCTGAGGTCCGCCAGGCTTGTAACACGCATCCGTGCACGCACGAAGGGAGGGCCTACAGGCCTGTGCAAGCAGGTGAGCGGTACAATTCTATTAAAACACTATACACGCTCAGATTATGGAAGAGCCTACAGGTCTTCTCAGGCGGTTGGTAAACTTCCAAATGAACGAAACTCCACAGTGTGTAAGGCCCTACTGCACCCACGGAGGCACAGGCAGGCAGAGAGACATACAGACAGTCAGACATACAGGCAGAGATACAGTCAGACAAATGCACAGACAGTTAGGCAAGCACACAGTCAGAATGATATATACAGTCAGACAGGCAGGCAGCCTGACAAACAGACAGACAGGCACTCCTTCAAACAGAAACACCTCAAAGGTACTATAAACCAAATCTTAAAAATCAAAAGCTGCTTCTTGCACTGAAAAGTTGTGATCTCTTTTTAAAATTTACCCTGCTGGGGATAATATATGTATGCATAATGGAACCGCCTCCGGTATCGTGTAGAATAGTGAGTTTCAAAATTTAATGTAGATATGAATGTGCGGTAGAATGGGTTGTTGACTTTCTATGTAGAATTTGAAGGGACTTCTAGGTAGATTAGCATATTAGTTTTTGCTTTTTTTTAAACTCTAGCAAAGTTTATGTGACAACATAAATACAAAGAAAACTAGACAGAGAAAGTGAAATGATCAACTTGCAAAAACTACAAGAAAAATGTACGTTTTACATGATGACCGAGAATGTCAAAAGTCACGTCTTTTAGGCCAAAATATTAAAAAATCTCTGACCGTTTTCAACATAATGGTCAGCTTCCGGGAGGTCAAGGTCACCGAGGTACCTTTTCTAAGAGATGTTTGAGGCCCAAAAGGTCGAAAATAAGCTCAACATCGCTCTTTCTCTAACTATTTTCGAGACAATGTTCAGCTTCCGGTTTTAACCTTGACCATGACCTAGGAGGTCAAGGTCACCGAGGTACCTCTTATGTAGCATCTTTTAGGCCCAAGAGTCGAAAATAACCCAAAAAATATGCTGTGTCTGTGACTGTTTTCGAAATAATGTTCAACCTTTCTCGAACTGTTTTCAAGATACAAAGGTCACGTGACCTCTGACTTTTCAAAAACTATTTTAACCTCAGTTTGACCTTGACCTTGAAGGTCACGGTAAAAAAGTGGCACATTTCGTGAGGTCTCATTACCAATTATACTTATGCCAAATGTCGTCTTCCTGGGTCAGACCTCGTAGGAGTTTTCTGGAAACCATTTTGAGGCATGAAATAGTTTGACCTCAATTTGACCTTGACCTTGAACGTCAAGGTAAAAAGAATTGCGGATTCACGATGTCTCATCATGCTGTACCTGTATGCCAGATTTGAGCTTCAAATAGCTTACTATAGGAGGAGTTTAATTTGATGTTTTTTTGCTTATTTCAGCTCCAGGATGTGAGGATGACTTTAAAAACTGCCATCTGGTTGTGCAGGCTCGCCTGTGCCAGTATAATTACTACAAGTCACGTTGTTGTGTCTCGTGTACAGAGTATGAGCGGCTTCACCCCGCTGAATCATAGTATTAATTCCTATGTTATGTAAACACACCCTTTGTGTATTGTGATGCAAAACGAAGTGATCCGTGTTTTAAAATAAAAACATTTACTGCACTTCGTACATACTACCAGTTACATCCGAAGGGGGTGGAGGCGGCACTTGATATCATATGCTCTAGCACGCGTATCAGCAAACAAAACACGTGGAGAAAGGTGGGTAATTTTGAGACCAGAGTGCTAATTTCGTTAAAACGAGGGTAGTTTTCATTCAGTACTTCGCGTTTCAAAAAAAAAAGGGGGGGGGGGGATTCTTTCGGAGCTGCACTCCAGATTTGGTTAGAGAAGGGATACTATTTGAAACTTGGCACTCCGCGTTTAGGGTTTGTTTTAAACTGTAGTGGACACGCTTAGTAACCAATATGGACATGAGTCGCCCAGCGGGCAATTGCATAATAATAAGGCGGAGTAAGACGTTCGTTTTATGGGGTGTTTCGAGCTGAATTCGGGGGGGGGGGGGAGGGGGAAGGGGGGCATTCAGTTGATTTTAGAGCGGTCATCAATGGTTTGGCTGGTTCTACCGTGCGGCATTTTGTATTCCAGTATGTGATAAATGTACTGTACTGGTGAAACAGAAATCACGACAATTGATCTGATGACAATTGATCTAGCAACGATTCACCTAGCGCAGTATAGGATCTGTTTTGGCAGGGTGCGGCAACTGATCTAAATTCTCAAACCCTATTTTCTGTGTATGCCCAAGAATTAGTGACCCAGTAACTGTGTCAGAAAAGGAAGCCATTGGCACCAAAAGAAATTGAGGAGATTTACATATGTGCGGAGAAGCTGATCCTTAAAAGTTGTTAAAAGGTACAAGTGTTCCGCTTTGAAACTCTTAAAAGTAGAGTTCTTAAAATCTTACATTACCGTGGACTTGATCTGGTTTTTAAAAAGGTGAGAATTTATATATTTTATTATAATAAGAAATAAAAGCGTTTGAGATAACAGATCAGTTGCTGGGCCAAGTTCTTCCAGATCACTTGGCGCTAGGCCAATAATCCCAGACCAGCCTTCGCTGGCTCAATTGTTGGGACAATGATAAAATCAGCACTTGATCAAGAGTGTGTTATTAAAGCTAGTTTATTAAAAAAAATCACCAATGCCACACGGAAGTCCTTGCCAAAAATAAACCGTACAATGAGTCCCGCATTAGGATGAGGAGGTGGGTTACGCATGGTCCCATATCAAAAAAATTCAACCCGGGTGGGGGAGGGTTGGGGGGGGGGGTTGGGGTGAGGTCCAGCGATTCCCCGTATCCACCAATGGGTTGGTGACATTTTGTTATGCTTCACACTGCACAAAGAGGAATAAATCATCTAAAACGGCTTCTCCATTGTTGCTATAGATAGTATTGCGATACGTTTGTAGAGTGCACATGTCACTTTCCGGTGAAAAAAGTGATACATTTGTAGAGTGCTCATGTCACTTTCCGGTGAAAACAGTGATACGTATTATATTTTGCAACAGCAGATATTTTCTGTTGGGTATTTGTTTTAAATAAGAGCCAGTCTTAGTTAATTTAACACGCAGGGTTTTATTGAAATCCGGGCAAAACCCCCGCCCCTAGTGAACGGAACCTCTCCCAGGGACAGGCACCCGTTTTTATAAACTTTGACAAGAACACTTAACATTTGATGAAATAACCACTCCTATTTTTCACTTTTCATTTTATCTTATCTTCGGGTGAGAGCAGCATGAATGAGGTTGTGTGTACGCATAGGCGGGGAAGGGGGGTGTCGTGGAGGGGTGGGGGTTGGGCAGGTGGCGCAGGCTGGCGGGAAAGAGTGTTAAGGCTGTGATGATAGAAGCACATTTCTTTTTCACGGATTGTGAATAATTCCCTTCTTCAGTGATCAAATGGAGCAGTGTTTAAAAAAATCAATACAATCGATGCTCAATCAATACACGCCAAGAGTTTTGTCTTTCACTTATATGAGGTTTTGTCCGAATTGTCATAAAACTGGAGGGGGGGGGGGGGGCTTTACTAGGCTGGTTTTTTTTTTTCATTTACTATTGTCAGTATAAAATTCATCGCTGTGACTTATTTAAGAATACGTTGAATTTAAATCTGGCTTAATAGTGTTTATTAGACTTGTATTTTCCCTTTGTCAATGATAGTGCTAATTTCTTTAACTGATCATATCTAGTGTAAACAATTGCAATTTTTTTTATTATCGGTTGATAACGAGCTACAGAAAATCTTTTTGGTATGTTCTTCTTTATGCAACAATATTTACAGTGACAAGCACTATGTATTTGTTATAGATTGTCCACTTTACATTACCATTTTAAAGTTTTTAGTAAAAGTTATACATGTGTAACAAAACTGTTAGCTGGGCGCAGCGTCCTTGGGCCTTCTTGTCATATTAGGTATTCAATAATCATGCTTATTTTCATTTGTTCGGGCTTATCCACCTCAATCAAACACGCACATTTTTTTGTTAATTTTCAGTTTTTAACAGAGTAAATTCCGGCAATTTTTGGTATTGTAAGTAATCTCACTCTATGCATTTTTGTACAAGTGCTTAACATGACCACGTTAGCCCGGTAGATGTTCTTTAGGATCCTTATCCCACCTCCCCCCCCCCCCCCCCAGATCCAATATGTCCGAACAATACGTCTATACGACGTCTGGATAACACCTCCTCAAGAATGGGACCACGCGGGAAAGGACCACTTTTCGACAGAACCGAAAATTAAGTTCTATAACAAGGTAACCTAATAAGTAGGACCACTTCAGTGAAAAAAGAAAACCAGTTTAAGGTGGTCCCGTGGCTGTTCCTGTGGCTGTTCCTGTGGTTGTTCCCGTGGCTGGACCGGTTCCTCAAACTCCACAGTATTTTTTTGCGTTTGTTCAACTTTGGAGTAAAAACTTGGATTCGACGTTCCGACTTTGCCACGTAGACAAATCAACAAGCAAAGTTGAAATTTGATCATAAGACTTCTCGACCTTGAATATTAAATATTTAAACGAAAGCACAATGTTTACAGGGTGGTATTAAAATAGTGTTAAAAATGAAGAAACAAATAAAATCACGTAATCTATATCACTGTAAAAACAATGTATTTGTAAAATACTTATTCCCATTCTGAGTTATATCCATTTTTAATGAAGAACGAGGGTAACGTTGCTCGATTGGCTAACGCTTTATTAATTGTTAAAGCTTATATTGTTATGGATGTAGTTGCCTTAGCAACGGCTTTTATTGTTTTTTTTTTGTTGTCATTGCTGAAAATAAGTGCAAGCTAAAGTTGCTTTGGATTGCAGCTTTTCTTTTCTCTTCAGGAGTGGTATTCTGTTCTGTCCTTATATTTAAGGATGTCCTTATTCTTGAGATTAGATGGTTCATCCTTAATTTTTATCCTTATTTTTAAAAGACTTTGTTAAGCTTGAGGATAGAGCAGAATGGCTTTTTTATCCTTATTTTTAAAAATAAGGACATCCTTGAAAATAGGAAAGAGCAGAATACCACTCCAGAAGTCGCTGGTGTTCAGTTGAATAGCTTAAATAGCGGATTGTATTCATGTGCTGATGGTGTGTCTGGTTTCTGCCTGTTTATTTCTTACGCGTGGTCACATGCGAATTTGCTCCCACTTTGTGTATCAGAACTTTAGGGAAAATAAAGATTTGTCTAAAAAAAACCAGCTCATTCTGTTTCTGAAGTTTCCTTATGAGAGCTTTAATGTTACAAGAACCTATTAATTGAAATTCTCTCGGAATAAAACAACTTATTCTATGATCACTCAGTTTTTATTACAGAATTTGATAAGCTCCTAGTTTGAAATGGAGTGAATTATTGTTCTCGTTCGTTTTCAAACTGGCGACCGGAAATTTTCACGAACAGAAGTCATGAGTTTTTTGTGGCTTATTAGAAAAAGATGTTTGTCGCAGTAAGTTGAGTAAATTCATCTCGATTCGCGAAAGAAGAGAAAATTAATTATTAACTGCTGAATTGAAAACAGAACCTCGGAAATAACACCATGTTTGGGGCTGATCAGAAGTTTTCTCAACCCTAGGACAGTCTTATTTCTGGGGCTCTCTGTAACGGGAGTGAACGAAAACGAGACTGACGAAAAAATATACATTAGATTTTTCCTTTTTTCGGGGGGGGGGGGGGGGATAGGGGGGCGTTGGTTTTAGTTACGGGGTGGTCTTATATAAGAGTTCTGGTTTATAAGGTCGCATCGTGGTCTGAAAATATTGTAAGGTAAAGGCTAATGGATATTTTACAATTTTATATGCACCAGAACCTCGGAAATATGACCACCTTTGGGACTGGTCAAAATTATCCTTAATTCTACAAGCTGGCAGTGACGAAAAATTTTATTTCCTGTTAAATATTATTCCGGGTTTCTGGTGTCGTTATTTTGAAACTCGAACACCAGCTCAAAGTTTTCAACTTTGCGGGTCGGAGGGACCAGTATTGGCATTGGTTTGAGTAACGAATAGACTTGTAAGTGTAAATATAGAAAAGCAGAAACGGAAAATGGCGGTTCTGTAAAATATGTGGCATTTTAGCTGTATTCATATTAAATTAACTTAAATAAATTTTATATCAATTCATTAGACACCGGTTTTGGAGAGTGCTGTTAACTGGGTCACGTGACCGGCGTGGGTGGGGTGGGTGAGAGGGGGGAGGCGCTTGAGGTTGGCTACGGAACTTGAGATGAGCAATTAGTGCGGTAGAAAAAGCGCCAAAAATTGTTTTTTGCTGTCAATGCAGGAAAGTAATAAATGGGCAAAGAATAAAGCCTTTAAATACTGCTGGATTAAATTGCTTAAATGTTAGGTTTATGGTGTATCGAACCTCTGTAGTGATTCTACAAGTTATGCTTCTAGTAATATCGCTTCTTTTAAGAAAATGAGAATCTGTTAAAAAGGTTTGGACTGAACTGTCTACTATAAAGATTAATATTCGATGTGGATTTGTCACGACTTGGTAAGGATGAATTATTTTGAGTTAATTATCCAAACCATTTGGATTAATTTAACTGCTTAAATAAGAGTTGTCAATAAGAGTTTCAATGAATAAAATGAACATGAAGTAAAACAAATAAATTTAACTACCTTGTCTTTCGAAAGCTAAGCATTTTCTAAAGTTAAGCAATATAAGAAAACTGTTAAAACTTGCTTATTTGTTAAATCGTGTAATTCCTCATTAGATATTGAATAAAATTGGCCATTACTCATAACAGGGTTCGCTTTATTTTTTTCAGTGCTCTAGCCCCATAACAACCGCTTTGGTTGTTATAAAACATGTGACCTGTGATGAGATCTATGTGAAATGTATAAACACAGAGCGGATTGATAGTTTAAAAAGTAGTTCCGCTCTTTAATGAACAGTATTTTCGCGAAATCCCTAATGAGTAAAAAAGGTGTTATACACAACAGACCAAACCTCCGAAGACGTTGGCTGTTGACCAGCAACGCAACCGCTTTTTATAGCCTTCAGCCGAATAAAACCGCGACCAACTTGACTGAAAGCTTCTGCTGTTGCACAATCTGCATGCCTGTCTCTTTGTCGTCCAGAAATATTTTTTGTTTAAGTTATATTATACACAGTTGGTGTGAGATTTTGGGAAATCAGTCCAAAATTGAACAAATGAGACGTCTGTGGCAATTGCTCAAAATATAAGATGCTATAAGGTGCTGAGGTGCAATAAGGTGCTATGAGACGCCAGAACAAAAAGAGTTGACCTGTGACGTTTTACAAATTGCAGCATTTTAGAAGATCGGAGTTTTCAAAAATCAAGACCGATAAGGTATACATTTTAGCTGCATTGAATTACAGTGTTGAGTTTAAAATCGAGATTGTAGCACTTCCAAAGCATCGTCTACTATTCGGTCTGCGGGGACCAACAAAACATACCACCAAGATATCAGATATGAGTAACAGATCGAAATAACTGGTTTGATGAATATTCAGTTTTTTTTCAAACTTAATCAACGCATCCTTCACTTTTACAAGAGTTTAAAAAATGGAATAACAAAAAGAGGCAAATACACTAAAGCACACTCAGTAAAAACACAACAGTGAAAAAGGAAAATCATATAGCAATATGTGCTGTGCCTATTTTATTAATTTTTTAAAATTAACAGCATTAACAGTCCTTCTCTGAGTACACGATTTTTCTTGAACACTGGTTGTAACTGCCGCCATTGAACAATATGTCTTGCGCATTTCAAATATTCGCCATACAAATTTGGACTTGAAGACATTTGAAATATATAGTAACGCGTGTGGGCACCTTGCGCGTTTATAAGGGCATTTGGGTATCGGCGTGATGAGCCTCTTGATACGACACTGTGGTATCCGATTCCATTCCTCGATCAAGTGTCGTGTGCGTTTGGGTTGCGGCATACGCGCGCGAAATCTTCGTTGGAGGACAAGTGTTCGATGGGATTCATGTCGGATGAGTAAGGCGGCCACTGAAGAATGTTAATGTTGTTGGCGCGTAACCTATCCTGACAAATAGCGGCTACGTGCGGACGAGCATTGTGCAGGAATATTGCACGAGCATTTTGGTTGAAATAAGGCAGAACTTCTCAGTCTGACACAGTGTTTTTGTATCGCTGAGCCGTAAGAGTACCATCAATCATTAAGAGCCGTGATTTCCATCCGAACTTTATCGCTCCCAACACTATGGTACTACCACCTCCAAATCTGTCGATCTCGAGGACACATGCATGGCGATATCGTTCCCCTACTCGCTGCCGTGCACCATTGCGGAATGGGAGGAAACGTGACTCATCGCTAAACACAACGCGGTGGCATTTGTGATGTTGCCAAAGTCTGCCTTAGTGGTTTTGTGCACACTGACGTCTTACACGCTGTCTACGGTTATCCAACACAGGTCCAACATAGGCGCGGTATGGCCGGATGTTGCGCTCACGAAGACGTCGCAACACGGTCTTGGCGTTGATTCGTGGGTTGTGTCTACCCGACGTAACAGCCGCTGTAGCCACAGCAATTTGAAATCTATTGCGGAAGTGCAGCAATCTAATTTCACGATTCAGATGCACTGTCGTTACTCACGGCTGGCCTGGTCTGGGGCGATCGCGCCTCGATCCGGTTTCCTTGGAACATCTTACGAGACCAAAAATTGATCTGGCAACACCAAACTGTCTGGCCACCGCTCTTCGCGAAGCACCAACCATCAACATCCCTATAGCCTGTAGCCTCACGTTTTCGGAAAGTCGCGGCATCATTACTTCCGCGTTGAATAGGAATTTTTAACTGCATAGATATTTTTCTTTTTCAATAGTGCACAGCAATATTGTTTTTAAAGCAATATTCCCCGTGAGTCAGGTCACAGAGCCTCAAATTGCATAGATGACAATTAACGGAAAATTCACACATTGATACCGCCAGACAGAAAGGTGTAGCAAGACACTGAAGCGTGACCTTAGCTTAATAAATTGGCTGCCTATTTGCAATTATAACTTAACAAATTAAAAAAATAAAAAATACATTTCTTTGTTGTGTTTTTAAAGTCCCCAAGTATATTAAAGATTGCAAACTTCTATTCTATTCGTTTGATGGATTTTTGCTATCATTCTTAAATACTGAATTGCGCAAATTACGTTTATCGTTTCAAAATTAGATTAAAAACAATGATGGAAAGAGATAAAATGCACTATTTAGCTAATATATTATTGCACACATATTGATTTTTCATTCATTTACTGTAAAAGTCCATAGACACATAAATGATGCTCAATAAATATGTCTGATAGCTCGTATCTTAATAGCTATTTCTTTCCCGCTTTGAAATGCTTCATATTCCGGTATTCGCATGAGGTTGACTATCTCATTCACGTTCTCCGTTACGCGATCGTATTGTCTACTTTATTCGCTCTCATGGTGATGTTCGTTAGACGTAATGACCCTCGCAAAACAGGAATTTCAGGAGCGCGCAAGTTTTTTCCTGCCTACTTTCGAAAAAAAAATATGTTCATGTAAATTGGCTTCCTACATATCCTGTATTATCGGATGACCTAAGCAGGGAGTACTTTGACCGAGGGATAACCACGACACATTTTGATCTTTCTCGCGATTTATAATTTTTCCTAACATTGATACAACGTCGCTTTCCCGGGACCTATTTTGCGTCGTTGTTTTGACTTCCAGTTGCAATTTTTCCGCCGCGTTGGTTAAGACGCCAGGAAATAGACTGACTGGAGAGAGCTAATGTTTCCAATTGCCAAAAATCAAACAAACCTGTTATAGCGAGGCTCTAAGTTCTTTACTGAGTAAACAAGGTATTTTGGTAACAACTGGATACCGGAATTTTTAAACTACATATCCAGTAGAGCTAGTCGTTTCCCCACTGCGTTGCATTCATCTATTTCTACGTATGAGATATCGGCAAATATCAACTAGTAATACTACCAGAGCACGTTGTATGGCGTACAATTGTACAAAAATTTCACGGCGTTCACGCTCCAAAAGTTTTTTTTTATCGCTATGGTATTTATGTACAATTGATAGACCAGAAAATCTTTAATTCTGTCTCGAACCACTGTTTATATCATCCAAGTCAATACTATTTTCTGCGCGTGGTTTTTATTATTCTAAAAATAAATTACAGAATTTACATTAACATGCATTACATTTATGTTTTTTACGTTTACTGGTATTGCGCGAAACAATTATGGCGAAGTAAAAGAGCGCGAATAAATAGTAACTAAAATGTGTGAAATATGTATGTCGCGCGACAATAGAAAGTGTCGAGAGGTCATTTTAATTACGGCGAGAAAGAAATAAAATTTACAGCATCTGGGTTTTGACTTTTTATGACGAATAGACCACCATAACGTTCCGAGTCTCGGCATTTTTTCCAATGTTTAGATAAATGTAGAAATGTTTTGATAATCATAAAGGTGCGAACTGTCTTTATAGCGAAGTCATGAAGGCTATGTCTATGCGAAACCATCAATTCCGTCGTAAAATATTGATCATGTTTTAATAATGATACTATCAATTTTCCCAGCTTACATCTGTGGCAAAAGTTTCCATGTTGATCTTCTCAAGTGCTAAGCTCATCTTTAAATCTTTCATTTTTCATTGATTTAACTTCGATTCTGTCGAAAGTCTGACAGCATAATACTAAATTGTAGTATGTTTTGAAACATCGTGAATTTAAAAAAAAAATTCAGTGAAATACAGTAGTGTTAACTGCGAATCATATTGATTAAAACACATAAAAATACAAGATAATAATAAGACTTTGTTGGTTACATAATAGGAGTAGTTATATATAAAACTTTTCTGGAGATGCTACTTGTGACTTTCTTTAATTTAAAAAAAAAAGAAACGTAAACGCAAGGATAATGAAAACAGTCAAAGTACAACAGAGCAAAACGTTTTTAGCGCAGTCTATTCCAAAACAAGTTTAAATTTGTAGTCTTAATTGTTGTTAATATACGGTCAACAGTAATTAAAGGGCTTTTAGAAGAGTGTCGAAATGGAGGCGGAGAGTGAAAGCAAAATGCTGTTAGCAAAAGAGAGCTCGTCACTGATATGTTCTTTTAGGAAACGTAAAGAGGCTCTCAGACAATTCACTATGACGTCATTGATGCCAGATCAAGCCAAAATACATGCAGACGATATAGAAATGACTCTGTTTGAGCAAAAAGAATCGGGCAATCGTGGTGATGAGGATGATGATTCTGAGAGCGAAAACAATGGCCCCACAGGAAGTGACGTCATCCTGGCGTTTCTGTTCTCACTCTGCGTAGCTCTAGCATTGATGACATCACACACACTTGGTCCTAATATTCCAAGGCTCTGGATAAATGGTATTGGTTATTTAGTACAGCTGGTGACTTCTGTAATAATGTTCTACACATTCAAACAATCAGTAACAACCGATTCAAGAAGCGCAGGGTTTGTTATATTAAGTGCAATCGCTAATACAATTTGGCTGTATTCATTCTTTACAATGGCACCCTTCGTACGGGTAGTTCAATTAGAAACGCTATCAGTTTTCTTATTCAACATCGTTATGGCAACGGGAATCATTGCCTTGTGTAAGAAGCAGATCACACTTATTCTATTTTTGTCGGCAACGGTGTGTTGTACAGGAATTCTCATCACACTAAAACCGAGAGGTTTTACGGAATACACCACCAGATTTTGTCCGTGCGAAAAATATTTGAACCAAAGCCATTGTGCATTTGACGAATATGGGAATTTCACGGCTACAGACAGAACTGACGCAGATCGAGTAACACACGTTATAACCATGGATTTTGCATTGCTTGTTACGGCTGTTATAAGCTACGCAATAATATTCTACTCTGTACAACAATTAGTCAAATCATGCCATTTTCTGAACGTAGTGTTCTGGAACTCCATAGTCGGAATGATCTTATCTTTTAGTTTTATGTTTCTGTTTGAAAACGATCCAGTTTCATACAATTCAGCCTGTTCATTCAACATAGCGTTAAATATGGCGGCAATTGTGGGCGCGAACATATTGCTTCCATTATCGCTCAGTCGCCTTTCCCCGGTGTATGTATCGGTGCTGTCATGCTGCATATTACCACTTTGTTTTCTCGGCCATTCCTTTATTTTTAATACTGGTTTAAATAATTACGACGTGGCCGGAATTGTTATGGTCTGTGTCGGCGTGTCAATTGTCCCGTTTAATATCTTTTACTCCTATTGCATGGGAGGGCATAAGGATTCGGAATCGTAGGCACTAGTGCTGTTTAGAAAAAGTTATTGTCTGTTTCGGAAAACCTCGGCAATTTCCGGAAATGCCCACCTCAAACACCAGTCTTTATGTTTAAAAATTAACGGCAATTTTTTTTTGTATAACTTTGGGATCTTACAGAATTACTGACGACGCGTCGAGTTATATAAATTGTAAAAATATGGGATAAATAATTTATTATAGTTTAACAAGCTCTACCCATATCTTGTAATGCTTAATAACTCTTTAGGATGTTCGATTTCCTTGCCACTTTCTAGTGCTCCTCATTCACGTGGAGTACCATTGGAGCATTGATCTCTATTAGAACCTTTTGTTTTTTATCATTTCTGCCCCAGCTGTTTTACGCCACTCCATGCTTGAAATATAAATATCCAGAGGCACTCATTGATATTCTGTTCAATAAATACGTTAAACAAATTAATTCAAAATATCAAGCAATTGATTGAGTTCACACTTACTTCATGATTATATGTTCATTATTGAAATATAAACTTAAAGTATCGAAATTGTTCTTATATTAATTAGTCCAACTGTGTTTTGCAGTATATATTTTCATAGTTATAGGTCATGACCTGAAGTAATTTTATATTTGATTTAGGCATGTGACCTCCCGCAAGTATTCGCATCTAGTACAATGCATGACATGACATGATCTATCACTATTGTAACATATTAGCATCATTCCATTGCAAATATCACAAAATAGAACGGAAATTGTTTCTCGTAATGTTAGTTTTTTTGTACTCAAGGAATCGACGATTTTACTATAGCACTTCCCCAGTAAACCTTCTGACGTCGATCCAAAGTCGATTTGAAATCATAGCATTAAACCTGCCCAGTGAACAATGCTACATTCGATCAACCTCGGATAGAGGTCGCACCCGGCGTTGGATCAACGTCAGATTTTTTATTGTTTATATAAGTTTAAGAAACGTCTATCTTCCGACGTTGTATAGACGTCGGTTATCCAAACTCTAATCAACGTTGCGTAAAGGTTGCTAATGGAAGTCGAAACACCGTCACCATTGCATGGACATTGGGACATCGGGAAGAATATTAATCTAGAATCTCCGTCAAGACAGCTACAACCATAATGTGGTCACTCTCCGTCCCCACCCTTTGGTCATCTGGCCAAGCAGAATACTATGAAATCGATTTTAGATTACCTCGAATTCCGTACATTTCTCTTTTCTTCCCTTTTTTTTAAATTTTTTTTCATATTTCGTGTTTTTGTTATTCTTCGTCACTTGGTTTCCGCGCTTCTCCTCCGAGACCGTTTGAGCTAGGAAAGTGAAACTTGGCACACAGATAGGATGTGTGGTAAACTCGATCCACGCGAAAAATTTTTTACGTGTGACGTCATCTTCCGCATCTTATGACGTCATGAATATTTTAGAGCTTAATATCTTCAAAACGGCTGGAGCTAGAGATTTGGCGTCAAATACATTATGAGACTACTTTTTGACAAAGGACCTCGTGAAAGCCTTAATTTTAGCGTATGACGTCATAATGACGTCATTTTTCGATTTTTTTTCCTGGTCGGTTTTAAAGCGGAAATTTTTGTTATTAGTATACAGAACGCTTAACTGAATACCAATTGACGGATAAAAGTTACTTTAAACTCTCCAATGCCCTGTAAAACGCCCCCCCCCCCGATATGCACACAAGTGTGTTAAAACGCACATGCCTATTGCGGGCGCGCGATTATGTATGATGCCTATCAATACGGCTGTATGTGGCTTGCGGCCTCTCCCATAATGAAAAGCTACTCTGTGGCTAGGTGACCATGCAGTACTGTTGTTTTGTAAGTAGGTGGCTGTGATAAGCTGGGCTTTTTTTTCAGTGCTGCATTTTCAGTGCTGCAGTCAGTCAAAAGTTGAGCACCGAGAGCAAATGTTGTTTTTTTATTAAACTTTTTTTTTTTACAAATAACTGCGTTATAATTCGTGAATATATTGAATGTTACGGAACTGTTTTAGTGATAACTGTATAGTGTTCATTTGTTGATCACTCTTACTATTTTATGACGATAGATTACTTCGAAAACCTTGATAGGTGCATAATTCCCACTTGCAAACATCGTTTGCAAATGGGTATAAATTTGTAGTTTTTCTCGAAATTTCAGCCCTTTTTTCTTTTTTCCGTCACGGGGGTTCCCAGAAAACTCATCCTACGCTATTAACGTAGGACGATGAAATTTGGCACAGTGATAGAGGGTGATGAGATGTCGTCAAATACACAAAAAAAATGTGACCTTGAAGGTCAAGATCAAATTGAGGTCAAAGTATTTTTTACCTCAAACTGGTTGTCGTAGAAAGATGGCATGTGGCAGAGACATAGAGTGTAATGAGTTGTCGTCAAATCCGCAATTTTTTTTTACCTGAAACCTCAGAGGTCAAGGTCAAAGTGAGATCAAAATATTTTTGAAGCGCCTATTAATCACGAAAAGTAGCCATAAAGGTGCTCAAATCCCAGCTTGAATACATAAAACGTATTCTGTAGAAGGAAAACTTTGATCACTAATCTTGACCTTGAGGGTCAAGGTCAAAGGTCACGTGACTTCACGCGCCGTTAACGACAGGCCGACTTATCTCGAAAACGGTTAGAGATAGAGCTATTTTGAGCTCATTTTCGACCCTTTAGGCTTAAACAACGTTACATACGAAGTATCTCGGTGACCTTGACCTTCTGGGTCACGGTCAAGGTAAAAAACCGGAAGTTGACTATTATCTCGAAATTGGTTACAGATAGAGCGATTTTGAGCTCATTTTCGATCCTTTAGGCCTAAACAACGTTACATAAGAAGTACCTCGGTGACCTTGAGCTTCTGGGTCACGGTCAAGGTCAAAAACCGTAAGTTGACTATTATCTCTAAAACGGTTAGAGATACAGTGAATTTCAGCCCATTTTCGATCATTTGGGCCTAAAAAGCGTTACATAAGAGGTACCTCCGTGCCCTTGGCCTTTTGGAGCACGGTCAAGGTAAAAAAACCGAAAGTAGACTATTATCTCGAAAACGGTTAGTATGTGCTTCTAACATCGTTGATCTTCTATAAAGTATTGCTGTGTTCTTTAGTGGTTTCCAAATGGCTAGGTTTTATTTAATATCTAATTTTAGCATCTAATTTTAAATTATAACAGGAATGTTAATTGTGTCTGAAAATTTTCATTCTCCATGCAAACCTAAGCCGGAACAGAATCAAGAATCAAAATGCGAATTTAAAAACTGAAATAAGATAAGAAATTTTTAGCTCAGTCAATAAGTATTTTTTTAGCATCCCAAGTGTTTGTTTCGAAACTCGATTGCGAAATCGGTCTAGTCCGCAGTTACTCTTCTTGTGTTGTGTCACTCGGAAACGCTATTATAGGAACTTGATATGGACGATATTGGATCAATGTTTTGGGAATGTGTTATAAGTAATCAGAAATAAATTTCACTTCTCCAACGACTTCATGGGTTCATCTTAAAACTCATAGACTTGTTTATATTTTGATTTGTCAAAAATTTGAAAATTTGAAGACGGGACAGAAGTGGCCGCTCCAAGTGTAGGGGAAAGCTGAACATCAGGTGTGGGGGGAGGGGGGGGGGTTCGATCCACCCCTTTAGCGAAGCACGTGTCATTATTAGGATGCAAAAGACCGGCTGGAACTATCTTCTTGGTGGCATGGATTTTGAGCGATATACTGCTCTTTAGTTCTTTAGTACCCGGGTAGTAACAGGGATTTTTTTCATCTCCAAAATAATTTTTTTCTGAAAATCCTATGCTGCCTCCATTCTCTTTACTGATTGTAGCCACTGATTGTAGCCACTGATTGTAGCCACTGATTGCAGCCACTGATTGTAGCCACTGATGGCATCAAGTGTTATATATGATAATAGAAGCTTTTGCTGCAAATGGGTAAAAGTGATGTCTCCCCAACTTTCTTGCTTGTGTGTTTTCACCAACTTCTGTCATGGTGGTACTTGTGGGGCTAGTTGGTCCAACACTAATAACCTGGACTGGGGGAAGCAAGTTATAGTACATATACGTGAGATTTGTAATGCAGTTTGTTGTCACTTACAATACATCACGATTACGGACTCACCTGCTTAAAAACATTCTTTTTTAATGAAAAAGAATGAGTCATCTTAACACCTGCTACCAACAAAATCGGAAAACAGTGTTATACACAAAAGTCCGAACGGCCGTAGAGGTTGGCTGTTGGACAACAACTCGCGTTTTGCCACGTGTTGAATTGTCACCAGTCGTATTGTTGTGGCTTCCTATGACACTGTAGCAGAAGCCCGTTCGGCTCACGCACATTGATTATGTAATGCTGGTATTGAAGACAAAACAAAATGCCAAATTTCTGCGACACACATTGGAATATTCATATTCAATGCACATAATACGTTTTGCTTAAGTTTGATTTCGCTTACACACAATACATAAATCCAGTCAAGAAAGTTTAGTCAGGGAGTTTCATTTGTTTTCACATGTGTTGTCGGACTCACACACTTGCATGGGAGCCGAGAAATTTTAGAGAGAAGAAGAAGGAGAGAGAGAGAGAGAGAGAGAGAGAGAGAGAGAGAGAGAGAGAGAGAAAGAAAGAAAGAAAGAAAGAAAGAAAGAAAGAAAGAAAGAAAGAAAGAGCGAGCGAGAGAGAGAGAAACAGAGAGATAGAGCTAGAGAGAAGGAGAGAGAGAGAGAGCGAGAGAGAGAAAGAACGAGAGAGAGAGAGAGAGAAAGAGAGAGAAAGAAAGAAAGAAAGAAAGAAAGAGAGAGAGAGAGAGAGAGAGAGAGAGAGAGAGAGAGAGAGAGAGAGAGAGAGAGAGGCGAGTGAGGGGTGGGAGTGGAAGTTGTCAACGGTTGGTAATATGAAAAAGTATTCATTTGTATTTGTTGTCAGAGAGAGAGAGAGAGAGAGAGCCCAGTTTTCGGGGCATCGTCGAACTCCAATTAATCCCTATAATTCTAGGCAATTATGTTTAGGATACAGTACGAAGAGGGTCCAAGAGTTCAAATAATGGACAGTTCCGAGGCAGCGCCGAGGAACTGTCCATTATTTGAACTCTTGGACCCTCTGAGTTCTGTATCTGACTTAGTTTACACAATTCACAACCAATTTCCTGGACTGTCCCTAACAAAAGTCTAGTGTGAAATTATGTCGCCCACTTTGTTGTGACCCATTTTGTCACGCACTGTCTGGTTTGAAATCAATAAACAAGGTGTGAGAAAAATAATGAACAGTTCCGAGTCTTTCATTCAGTGTGTGGTGTGCGAAGTGTAAACATGGAAAAGGAATTCTTGGATATCATTAATGAAAATGCCCAGCTGAATTGTATGGAATGCCGTTTTCACATTTATTAGTGAATTGTTAATATCAAGAATTAATTTTTGATCTCAAAAATTGATTTTTTGATATCAAGAATTAATTTTTGATCTCAAAAAATCCCTATTTTGATATCAAGAATTCATTTTTGCTTTCTGTTATTGTATTTTTGATATCTCTAAATGTATTCTTGATCTCAACAAATAATTTTTGATATCAAGAAATATTTAGAGATATCAAGAAATATTTATTGATATCAAAAATGATTTAATGATATCTAAAATTGATTTTTTGAGATCAAAAATTCAATTCTTGATAGCAAAAATGAAATATATGATAGCAAAATATCAATTTTGAGCTCAATAATTGATTGATATCAAGAATTTATTTCAGATATCATTATTTCAGACTGATACTTTTTTAATTTGTATTTTGAAATCTGCAAACAATTTTTTGATCTCAAAAACTGATTCTTGATATTAAAATATCAAAATAAAATTTTTAAATAAAAAATTCAGAAACACGCATCTGTATATAAATAATGGCTGTCCTTGTATATGAAATCTTTATTTTAATTTTTTACTGTACAAAAAATAAGCAATTCTTGAGATCAAAAATTGTGTCGTTATTATTGATATCAATAATTCAAATTTTCATCTCCAAAATTTAATTGACGATTCCTTATAGTTTATGTGAATGTGTGTCCCCCGTAAGATTTTTTAGGTTTGTAAAATTTATTTTTTGATCTCAAAAATAAATTTTTGCCATCTAAAATTCAATTATTGATAGCAAAATATAAATTAATGAGATCTACATTGATTTATTGATATCTCTAAATATATTTTGATATCAAAAATAAGCATTAAATGTTAAAACGGCATTCCATAGAATTGCACATTGGATGCAAATTCCTTCGTAAAATTTAGTAAACACACACACACAAACAAACAACGGGGGGAAGGGGCGGGGTGAGGGGCGGGATGGAGGAACGGGGGCGGCGAGGGGGAGACGGGGGAAGGTGGGGCGGACCGCGGGGGAGGGAGTTGGTCAACACATGGAACGGTGGTTTTTTAGCTTGTTAGTTCCCCGCCCCCGCGGTACGTGCGGAGCGGGGGACTTATAAAACCCGCGCTGTTCGTCTGTCTGTCTGTCCGTCCGTCCGTCCCTCACCAATGCCCCCACTCTTGTACGCGCGATTACTCACTCACGTTTCATCACAGGCTTTTGATTTTTTGTCGGAAGTAACAACATGTGTTGGAGTTGTACGACCTCGGGTTATTTTAGAATTTCACCAAAAATTTACGAAACTGAGAAGCTTCAAACTTGACCAATTTTTTTGTTTGTGGGGGGCGTGACGTGAGGGCACATTTGTACGCGCAATTTCTCAGTTATTGTGCACGACAGCATTTTGAGTTTTTTTGGAGCGAAGGAATATATATTGCGATTGTGCGACGTGGGATTGGTTTTGGATTTGACCAAAAATTGGCGAAACTATTAAACTTCCAACATGGCCAAAATTTTTGTTTGTGGAGGCACGATGCTTCCACTTTTGTTCGCTGACCAAAATTCCGTCCACCACCCTCCTGCTTTTTTACGTGCGATCTTTCAGTAAGCTTTTGACCGAAGAAGTGTACATTCAGATATCGGCGGGAGACTATAATCAGTTTCTTACTGATATACTTGTCTAATATTTTTTTAGATACGCCAAATCGTCCAAAACGAAAGTAAAATGGGCAGTTGTTTATTTTTCATTTCAAAAAGCAGTGAATCCATTGTTTTAAAATAATGGACTCGCAACAGCAAAGAGTCCATTATTTAAAATAATGGACTCCCACCAGTCCATTACATTTAAATAATGGACTGTAAGAACAAAGGGATATCGTCACAGGTGTAAACTAAGTTTAGGATACAGTACGAAGAGGGTCCAAGAGTTCAAATAATGGACAGTTCCGAGGCAGCGCCGAGGAACTGTCCATTATTTGAACTCTTGGACCCTCTGAGTTCTGTATCTGACTTAGTTTACACAATTCACAACCAATTTCCTGGACTGTCCCTAACAAAAGTCTAGTGTGAAATTATGTCGCCCACTTTGTTGTGACCCATTTTGTCACGCACTGTCTGGTTTGAAATCAATAAACAAGGTGTGAGAAAAATAATGAACAGTTCCGAGTCTTTCATTCAGTGTGTGGTGTGCGAAGTGTAAACATGGAAAAGGAATTCTTGGATATCATTAATGAAAATGCCCAGCTGAATTGTATGGAATGCCGTTTTCACATTTATTAGTGAATTGTTAATATCAAGAATTAATTTTTGATCTCAAAAATTGATTTTTTGATATCAAGAATTAATTTTTGATCTCAAAAAATCCCTATTTTGATATCAAGAATTCATTTTTGCTTTCTGTTATTGTATTTTTGATATCTCTAAATGTATTCTTGATCTCAACAAATAATTTTTGATATCAAGAAATATTTAGAGATATCAAGAAATATTTATTGATATCAAAAATGATTTAATGATATCTAAAATTGATTTTTTGAGATCAAAAATTCAATTCTTGATAGCAAAAATGAAATATATGATAGCAAAATATCAATTTTGAGCTCAATAATTGATTGATATCAAGAATTTATTTCAGATATCATTATTTCAGACTGATACTTTTTTAATTTGTATTTTGAAATCTGCAAACAATTTTTTGATCTCAAAAACTGATTCTTGATATTAAAATATCAAAATAAAATTTTTAAATAAAGAATTCAGAAACACGCATCTGTATATAAATAATGGCTGTCCTTGTATATGGAATCTTTATTTTAATTTTTTACTGTACAAAAAATAAGCAATTCTTGAGATCAAAAATTGTGTCGTTATTATTGATATCAATAATTCAAATTTTCATCTCCAAAATTTAATTGACGATTCCTTATAGTTTATGTGAATGTGTGTCCCCCGTAAGATTTTTTAGGTTTGTAAAATTTATTTTTTGATCTCAAAAATAAATTTTTGCCATCTAAAATTCAATTATTGATAGCAAAATATAAATTAATGAGATCTACATTGATTTATTGATATCTCTAAATATATTTTGATATCAAAAATAAGCATTAAATGTTAAAACGGCATTCCATAGAATTGCACATTGGATGCAAATTCCTTCGTAAAATTTAGTAAACACACACACACAAACAAACAACGGGGGGAAGGGGCGGGGTGAGGGGCGGGATGGAGGAACGGGGGCGGCGAGGGGGAGACGGGGGAAGGTGGGGCGGACCGCGGGGGAGGGAGTTGGTCAACACATGGAACGGTGGTTTTTTAGCTTGTTAGTTCCCCGCCCCCGCGGTACGTGCGGAGCGGGGGACTTATAAAACCCGCGCTGTTCGTCTGTCTGTCTGTCCGTCCGTCCGTCCCTCACCAATGCCCCCACTCTTGTACGCGCGATTACTCACTCACGTTTCATCACAGGCTTTTGATTTTTTGTCGGAAGTAACAACATGTGTTGGAGTTGTACGACCTCGGGTTATTTTAGAATTTCACCAAAAATTTACGAAACTGAGAAGCTTCAAACTTGACCAATTTTTTTGTTTGTGGGGGGCGTGACGTGAGGGCACATTTGTACGCGCAATTTCTCAGTTATTGTGCACGACAGCATTTTGAGTTTTTTTGGAGCGAAGGAATATATATTGCGATTGTGCGACGTGGGATTGGTTTTGGATTTGACCAAAAATTGGCGAAACTATTAAACTTCCAACATGGCCAAAATTTTTGTTTGTGGAGGCACGATGCTTCCACTTTTGTTCGCTGACCAAAATTCCGTCCACCACCCTCCTGCTTTTTTACGTGCGATCTTTCAGTAAGCTTTTGACCGAAGAAGTGTACATTCAGATATCGGCGGGAGACTATAATCAGTTTCTTACTGATATACTTGTCTAATATTTTTTTAGATACGCCAAATCGTCCAAAACGAAAGTAAAATGGGCAGTTGTTTATTTTTCATTTCAAAAAGCAGTGAATCCATTGTTTTAAAATAATGGACTCGCAACAGCAAAGAGTCCATTATTTAAAATAATGGACTCCCACCAGTCCATTACATTTAAATAATGGACTGTAAGAACAAAGGGATATCGTCACAGGTGTAAACTAACAGGTTTTAAACTCTGCCCTAGAGGAATAAAGAGAAGGTAAACTCTAAAACCGCTGAAAAAATGCGCAACTTTCGGGCCAGGCTTCTTGAACCGAGTCAATTGTATTTGGATATACTTTTGTTTCTGGGTGTGTCTGGTGCAAACTGACTAGGTACGAACTTGATGGCAGTGTTATAGCCGCGATAAAAAATAGTTCCTTTATTTGTCATTATATTTTATTTATCTGAAACAGTGTAGGTGTTTACTGAATGCAAATATGACGTGCTCTGACATATGCCAAAAAATGTTAACTTTGCACATTCTTTTTATTGACTGGAGAGACAAATAAACCAACTGATACCTCAACACCAAACTCTGTGCACTTATAAGATATGAAGTGTGTTTACATCACACTCATTTATATCTTTACTTTTTAATGTTTTTTTTTGTTATGGTGTTAAATATTTTTATGCAGTTTCAATCATTTAATGTTTTTGCGACCATTTTCTACGCTATTGAATGTATGCATTTAAAACACGTAGAGTGCCTGTACTAACAGCCAAGCAGCAACTGGTGCCACTGATACGCCACTGGCTAGTCGCGCCTCTGCAAGAAACAGAAGCATCCGAGAATCAAAGTGCCCCTACAGTAACCAATATTAATATCAATGTCCTTACCAGAACTAAAACCATCCAAGAATAACAGTGACCCCTCCCCCCCCCCGCCCCCATTACCAAAACCACACAAGTGCCCTTACCAGAACCAGTATTAGGCAAGAATAGCAGTGCCCCTACTAGAAACATTCAAGAGTAGCAGTGTCCCTACTAGGACAATTACCGTCAAAGAATTCCACTGCCCCTGCAAGAACCAGGACCGTTCAAGAAAAGAAGTGTCTAAAGGAAGTGTTTTTAAATCTGAACCTGACATGACTAGGCGATATTTCGTCATCTTTTGATTACTAAGATTAGTACAGTTTTATTGCCAGGATCAAAGAAAGGTTAATATAGTTGAAACCTTTCGAGGGGTATGCAATATAAACGAAAGCAAAATCTATGGGCTAAATAATACAGTAATATAATAAACTAGACCGAATTTCGCTACACGTAGCGAAATAGTACCCACTTGCAAGGGCAGAGACACAACATATTTGGTCAAAGACACATTTTACAGTGTTTCAACATAAGTGTCAGCTTCCGGATTATTATCTTGAACGAGGCCATCGAAGTGAATATAATGTAATCTCATTTGGGCACAAAAAAATCAAATTCCGTTTTCCAACCGTTTTTGAGATACTGGTCAACTTGCAGTTTTTGACCTTGGCCATGATGGAGGAGGTCAAGATCACCGAGGTACCTCTTACGTAACGTTGTTTAGGACCAAAGGGTCGAAAATGAGCTCAAAATCGCTCTATCTCTAACCGTTTTCGAAATAGAGTAAGGTGGGGCAAGAGGCCCCCCTTAAGCGCGATTTGCTATAAAGTTTTATTGAGTTGAGATATGTTCCTTATCTTTTGGTTGGTGTTCAACCTCAAATCCCTCTACCTCCACAATAGTGAATCAGTTATCAAAACTTTTTACTTTTCATGAAAAACTGAATAAAAAATTTTGGCCCTTAGTGGGCCTTTTGCCCCATACCTGGGGCAAAAGGCCCATGGGTGCCCCCCGAAGGGTACAATGTGAATATCATCTCAAAAAATTACTATCGCCTATCATCGGTTACACTCTGTTATGTTTTTAGAAACAGCAAGACCACTTATTAATTTCATGATATTACCCTAAAACCTGTAACCTATAAAAACTTCTATGGCTTCTCAAAAAATTTTGATTCTTATGAAATTGACCCCCTAAAATTAAATAATGTCTTTACTTGCAACATTGTGCCACTGTTGTGGTTTTATTTAGATTACATGTGCTTTCGTCATGCGGCGCTTCGATCAGTTTTGATTTTGAGTGAAAAAAGTAACACATTTCAAAATAACGTTGAGTGGGCCTTTAACCCCGCATGGGCGTCTTGCCCCACCTTACTCTAATAGTCAACTTCCGGTTTTTGACCTTGACCGTGACCCAGAAGGTCAAGGTCACCGAGGTACCTCTTATGTAACGTTGTTTAGGCCCAAAGGGTCGAAAATGAGCTCAAAATCGCTCTATCTCTAACCGTTTTCGAGATAATAGTCAACTTCCGGTTTTTGACCTTGACCGTGACCCAGAAGGTCAAGGTCACCGAGGTACCTCTTATGTAACGTTCTTTAGGCCCAAAGGGTCGAAAATGAGCTCAAAATCGCTCTATCTCTAACCGTTTTCGAGATAATAGTCAACTTCCGGTTTTTGACCTTGACCGTGACCCAGAAGGTCAAGGTCACCGAGGTACCTCTTATGTAACGTTCTTTAGGCCCAAAGGGTCGAAAATGAGCTCAAAATCGCTCTATCTCTAATCGTTTTCGAGATAATAGTCAACTTCCGGTTTTTGACCTTGACCGTGACCCAGAAGGTCAAGGTCACCGAGGTACCTCTTATGTAACGTTGTTTAGGCCTAAAGGGTCGAAAATGAGCTCAAAATCGCTCTATCTCTCACCGTTTTCGAGATAATAGTCAACTTCCGGTTTTTGACCTTGACCGTGACCCAGAAGGTCAAGGTCACCGAGGTACCTCTTATGTAACGTTCTTTAGGCCCAAAGGGTCGAAAATGAGCTCAAAATCGCTCTATCTCTAATCGTTTTCGAGATAATAGTCAACTTCCGGTTTTTGACCTTGACCGTGACCCAGAAGGTCAAGGTCACCGAGGTACCTCTTATGTAACGTTGTTTAGGCCTAAAGGGTCGAAAATGAGCTCAAAATCGCTCTATCTCTCACCGTTTTCGAGATGAGTCGGCCTGTCGTTAAGGACGCGTGAAATCACGTGACCTTTGACCTTGGCCCTCAAGGTCAAGGCTAGTGATGAAAGTTTACCCTTTACTGGGTACGTTTTATGCATTCACAGTGGGATTTGAGCACCTTAATGGCTACTTTTCGTGATTAATAGGTGTTTCCAAAAATATTTTGACCTCAATTTGACCTTGACCTCTGAGGTGCAAGGTCAAAAAATTTTACGGATTTGACGACAACTCATTACCCTCTATGTCTCTGCCACATGCCGTCTTTTTACGACAAACCCTGTAGGAGGAGTTTTCTGGAAACCACTTTGAGGTCAGAAAAACTTTGACCTCAATTTGACCTTGATCTTCAAGGTCAAGGTCAAAAAAATTTGCGGATTTGACGACATCTCGTCACCCTCTATCACTGTGCCAAATTTCATCGTCCTACGTCAAATAGCGTAGGAGGAGTTTTCTGGAAACCTCCGTGACGAAAAAAAAAAAAAAGAGAAGAAAAAAAGGGAAAAAAAAGGGCAGAAATTTCGAGAAAAACTACAAACTTATTCCCATTTGCAAACGAAGTTTGCAAGTGGGAATAAAGTTTTTGTTCCATTATAAGTTGTGAGTTTTCGTGAGCTAAGCATTTTTATTAACCATGGTGCTCGATAAATAAGGGCAGTGAACTGCTGTCCTGCTTGTGATCGCTGCAGTGGTTATGGTTAACTCAAACCTCGACATGCCAAACTAAAACAAACAAACAAACAAATAAAAAACAAAAATGAATAATCAGATATCAACTTACAGATCAAGAAAGTCGCAAGGTTATTTGTATCAACTTCCGTGTTATTCAAGAGGCGATCCGTAAAGCAGGTGTACATATAGTTGAGGGTGGTGGAGGGTTGAGGGCGTATAGACAGTTGAGGGTGGTGGAGGGTTGAGGGCGTATAGACAGTTGAGGGTGGTGGAGGGTTGAGGGTGTGAGGGTGTACACAGCGTTGGGCATGAGGAGGATTGAGGATGTACACAGAGCTGAGGATGGGGGAGGGTTGAGGTTGTATGCAGATATGAGGGTGGGGGAGGGTTGAGGATGTGTACAGAGTTGGAAATGGAAGAGGGTTGAGGATGCACGCAGAGTAGGAGATGGGGGAGGGGTTGATTCTGTGCACAGAGTTAAGGATGGGGGAAGGTGTACACAGGGTTGAAGATGGGGAGGGTTGAGGTTGTACGCAGAGTTGCGGGTGGAGGTGGGTTGACGGTGTACACAGCGTTGCGGGTGGGGGAGAGATGAGGATGTACACAGATGTGAGGGTGGAGGAGGGCTGAGGGTGTACGCAGCGTTGCGGGTGGGGGAGAGTTCTAGGGCAATGTATACGATATTACCTAACTTTATAAGTTCAAAACATTTTTGATAACGTCATTATGAATGGTCCCAAGTTCAAGTTATCCAGTCGATTGACATATCTAAAACACCTCTGAAATTGATACTCAGCTAGAAATTTTTGATGTTTTTTCACCAAAAAGTTTTATGACCTGATCTTTTTTTTTTTTTTTTTTGCTCACCCAACATCCCCAAAAGCTCGAGTAGCTTAGAAGTGCTCAAAAATGTTTCCTCAGAGAACCTAATTTAGCGTATTCGGTATGGTGTGGTGCGTGTGCGTGCGTGTGTATGTATGTGGGCGTGTGTGTGTGTGTGCGTGCGTGTGTGTGCATGTGTCTTCAGATTCTTGACAAAACGCAGCAGCTAATTATTTATATGGAAATATCTTAATGTTAGGAGTACTGTTAATTGCCGCCATGCCTGGAAAGTATAACTTTTGCCTGGGAAACCTCATAGTGAGTATCAATCCTGGACAAGAAATTTTTATGCTTAGGCAAGTGTAAAATATGTTCATAAATACACGTTGATATTTTGGAAAGTTTACGGTTGGGATTTCGCAAAGTGCCCATGCTGCCAAGAGAAAGTGCATGAGTTAACCTTTGGGTCAATTCTGGCAGGGACATTGCGACCTGCTTTGCGAGGCCTATTATACCCAGGGACACAGAAGCCAAGGTTGTAAATTACGTATGTCACAAGGCCAGTGGCAAACTGCCTTTAAGACGAAAGCCATTTTTGTCCATTTTTTTCGTGAGTTTCGACGTCCTTCTTTCTAAATGACAGTGTTAATCATGTCGCCACTTCGACCACAATCCCTCCTGAATAAATTAAAGACATTATTTATTCACTCCTTGATAACAAATTGCTTATCAGATATTAAAAGCCTGACATATGTGATATATCAGAGGTCTGAGTATTACTTTTCAATTAATTACTTAAAATTGTCTTGATAACAAAAGAAAAATAATCTGTCATTCTTTGCATTAATTGTTAAAAGTAACATAAAAGTCTTCACAAGAGTCCGCTTCGGACTGTTATGTCATAAGCTTTTAATAAAGCCGCATAGTTTTTATAAATTATTCTATGAAAATGATCATTAATAAATGAAAACAACTGTTTTTACTTCCTTTTTTATGTTAACGAAATGGCGGTTTGTTATTTTATGTCAAAAATCTTTAGGACAGTGCGAGTCAGTTCGTTATAGACTGCAAAAAATCTTCTAATTTGTTTGTCACAGGTTTCATTTTTTTTATAAAGATTTTATCCGGAAATTGTTATTCTCTGTGAAATTATGATGGCACTGTGGTGAAGCGAACCTGAAAGGCGCAGCAAAAATTACACCTTAGGCACAGTATAACCTTGTCCTCGGTGAACCGACGTAATAAGGACCATTCATTATTTAGGACAATACTCAAGTCCTTGTTTTAACTTGATTGGTTAAAATCAGGTCTATAGACTACATTTATGAAAACCTAACCCCTTAATAACACCGATATGTCCAATGTTGTCCGGATAAGCAAGGTTTTGCTGTACCCCATTAAGCACTTGTTTACATCAATAGGGGTAAGTTAGTAAAAGTCTTCGTTGGCCTTTTTTTATTACATAGCTGTTTCTCTATAGATTTCCACTTCGGTTGTATAACAATTAATTAGAGGTGGGTAAATAAAGCTTTACAACTCGGCCTCTCTCCAGAACTGTTTGACTTTTCGAAGCCAAGGTCTCAAAGTTCTAAACTGTGTATACATATCATATTATTTACTTAGTTTTATACAACAGCTGCCGGCTAGCTTCATACCGGATTGATAAAAATATGCAAAGTGCATTTTAGGTCAACGGACGCAATGTAATTTTACTTCGCAAAAGCTTTGAATTCGCTTATCTCCACTTTTAATGGGTTCCCTTCCAGTAATATTTACCACGCAATATAAAAAAGAACTTTTTGAGGTACTGTTCAAGATACTCTAACCCTTCCATCCATCCTATGGCCAATCAGAATGCCCGAGACGTCGTCTGCTAGTCTCGTATAAACGACATTCCCTTTTTGCGTGGCGTCGATACAACACGCCATTCTGTGTGCTGCCGGTTTTTTGCAGCAAGGGAACTGGTTTAAGGTGCGAATTGCTTCATTTTTTACTTAATTCACTGCCTAATGGATTGTTTTATCTATTATTGTGCGTTGGGATAAATTTATGGAGCCGAAGTGTGTTTATTCGCCATCTTACTCTTCGGTCTGATTAGGTTGAGTTTGCACGATCACGGAGACACTTTCCTAGTCCCGAGAAGTGCGCCTCTTTCTCCACTTTCATTCAGATCGAGGAACTTACCAGTTCCACCTCAGTTCGTCTAGGAGTAGGATCTTTTCAGGCTGCTGGACCTGATCAGACTCCAAGCTTTACCAGCCAGCTGTGTCATCGCGGAAATGGCCAGTTTTTGCTTAAGCTTTACTCCATGGGTCGCTTCTCAGTCTTTGTAGAGCAGGTTCTGCAAGTCTGACAGCGTTCTCCGACGAAAAGAGACGTTTTCTGTGACGTCTGAGGGTCATTTTCTTTGCCAGGACCGTTTTCCCTTTGTGGTCTTACGGTCACGGGTGCGAGAAGACCATTCTGGTCCAACGGGATTCACAAAACCCGTTACGGTCCGATGGTCCCAGGTGCATCTGAGGCAAGAGAGATCCATATCCGACACGGGTGGTGCCATTACGGTCCAGCCCGTTACGGCCCGGGAACGTTATCGTTCCGGGAAGCATCTCTTTTCGTCTTTCCTTAGACCCAGCGAGTTATTGCGGTGTTTAAGCAATTGTAAACACAGCTTGGAAGGTTAAAGCTTGCAGTTGAAGCAAAGCACGGAGAAATGTAGTTTTGTGCGTTGTTTTATACTACATATTCTCACCGTTGTTTTTCTCTGCTTGCATTTCAGATATGACAGAGGCCAGTCTACATTCTCCACCGTTACTGCCTCAGTGTATCCATCCTCCAACCGCGTGTAACCCCCACTCCATCTGCGACCGCTGTAGACGGAATAGTGGAATACCTCTGTGTGAGCCAGACAGCCAGTGTGGCGAGTGTCTACATCTTTCTCCAGAGGATTGGAAAGTCCTATTACGGAATAGGACCAAGAACGAGCGCAGGAGGGATAAGCGCAAATTCCTTTCGTCAGCTTCGTTTGTTACTCGTGAATTTATTCGTGATACCATGAAGAAGGCTAGCTCCGTTATTCTGGGCCAGGTCTCCACCCCCGTACACGTAGACACTGGTGCAGAATCGGAATCCGCTACGCCAGTTAAGAGACATAAAAAGTCCAAGAGTAAAGGACGTGCATTTTCTGAGACTGTAGCAGAATTGGACATCCCGGAAGGGCAAGAACGGGATCGTCTCCGCGAGGCATGGGCCTCACCTCCTAGAGTGAAACCCAGTGGCAGTCCAGGAGGGGCGTTTAAGTCCCCGTCTGAGGAACAAGTGACTTTAACGCATAAGGATACGGGAACAGTACTTTCGGCGGTTACAGGCCAGTTAGGCATTCCCCCGCGAGAGGACTTATCCCCCCCTCCTCAGCTGCAGCGTCTCCCGAGTGAATTTTCAGCGTTTTTGTCTATGCAATCGCAACTGCAAAAACAACTTTTGGATTTACAGAGTCAAGTTCAGAAGCAGGAGAGTCTGCTTAGTCAAAGGCAAAAGCCTAAACCATCAGCTACGGTTTCTCGTCCTCCTCCGGAAATTCAGTCAGTGGCAGCGATATCGGGCTCGCCTGTACCTCACCTCCCGCTGGACTCTAACGTGGATATTCCCGAAACGGTCACCATCAGCGAGGAGGATTCCGTGGGCGTGCCCCTTTCGGGCCAAGTCTCCGCATTGCTGGAAGATGATGAGGAAATCGGGCCGATGGAAAATTCTCCCCTAGCAGCAGTCCCAAGCAACAGGGAGAAAGAAATTTACACCCCAGTAGGGGAACCCCACATGTCACATTTTTCACAATCCCAACTCCCAGAAGCAGCATCTGATGAACAGGAGTCGGAGGTGGAAGACGGGGAAGAAGAATCCGAGGGTACGTCAGTACATTCCCGTTGTCATTTACCGTTACGGGCAGTGGAGCAGGTGCGTTCTCCCGGCCAAGGGCATCGACTTTGGAGAGATCCAGCGGCAGCGGGCAGACGGCCCATCCGTACTCCCTCTCCACCAGATCTTGCCCCATCGGTCGAGGACGCGGCCCCCTCGAGTTCTGCTTCTACGATTGCACCAGAAGACGTGCCGTTCAGGGATGCCATTCAAGAGATAGCCCGCTTAGCAGAGGTCTCCTGTGGCTCCCCAAATTTAGATAAGGAGGATCCGCCCATTCGGATGACATCTCAGGCAGCTCCACCACAACAGGACTCGTTTATCGCACTAGCCACCAGTGAGGGCATTGCTCATGCTGTCACGGTCCGCGCGAAAGAGTTCAAGAAGATGGACGCCGGTGAGGGTCGCACGTTGTCGCGTTTCCATTTATCTAAACATTGCTCAGTACGACCAGGACCATATCGGTCAGCGGATGAAAAAATTCCCCTAGAGGCACTGGAGCAGCCCGTGAAGCGTACAGTCTGGATGCCCACAGTGCGTAGTGACTCAGACATTCCATTAGTGGAGAAAGACGCAAAGACCATCGAGGCGTCTTCTCGCCACATCCTGAACATTATGTCTTTTCAAGATCATGCACTTAAAGCACTAAAGTCGCGTTGGGAAGAACTTCGCCTTAGTGATCCCGTGTCTGCTAAATTGATGGAATGCCTGGCCTTAGCTACCCGAGACGTGGTCAAACTTTCCACTTTTTTGATGACTTCAATGGTCTACTTACGTCGAGATGCCTTTCTCCAGCACTGCTGGTCTAGTGTCAAAGGTTTGCGGGACCTGCGTCATGCCCCTATCCTGGAGGAACGAGAACTATTTCCTCCCGCCGAGATAGAGAGGGTGAACCAGGAAAGTCGTTCGCTTTCGCAAGATTATGCCCTGATGTCCAGGATGTCTCGCTCCTCCTTCAAACGTCCACTGAAGAGGAAGAGACCACAACAGTCCTCTCCAGCACCGTCTAAGCCGAGTGCGCAGCTACAACAGCCCCCTGTCAAGAAACCGAAACCCAGCCCCGGCAGCAAGACAGAGGGTCCGGCTCCACAGTCGTTCAGGTAGCAGCCAACCAAAGTACCGTCACGAGATTCCCTTATCTCCTGGCGATACTTTAGCAAACTTAAGAGACTTGGAAAATTTACTTTCCTTAAACGCCTCCTTGCCCGTAGGAGGAAGACTAGGAAAGTTTTGGCAGCAATGGGCAGAAATGGGGGCGTCTCGAAGGGTAGTACGTTGGTTAAAGAGAGGTTACTCCCTACCTTTCAAACGAGACCGGAACGGGCTCAGGTGCCCTATTCCCCTAACCGCCCATGCGCCAAGACAACTAGTCACCTCTTACGCCAAGGGGTCAGAAAAAGACCGAGCTCTCCAAGAAATGCTACTGAGCTTGTCTCAAAAACAGGCGATAGAGGAAATGCCAGAAAATCAAATGGGTTTTTTCAGCAGAGTTTTTCTGGTTCCCAAGAAATCCGGAGGGTGGAGGCTGGTAATCGACCTTTCCCCCATAAACGGTTTTCTTCGAGTGATCACCTTTCAGATGGACACGGCCCAGGTGATAAAAGGGTCATTACGGGAAGGGATGTGGGGTACCTCCATAGATCTCTCCGATGCTTACCTCCATATTCCTCTCCATCGCTCGGCAAGAAAATTTCTAGCCTTTCAAGTAGGGAAAAGACGATTTTGGTTTCTGGCACTTCCCTTCGGTCTGGCTACGGCCCCGTACGTTTTCTCCAAGGTCATGAAAGTACTGAAAACATGGGCACGGCTAGAAGGGATGTTAGTCTTTCAGTATCTGGACGACTGGTTTCTGGCGAATCAAGACAGGCAGGTAACCGAGAATCATACAATGTCTTTAGTTCGCAAGGCACTAGAGGTAGGTCTAGTAGTAAACCTAGCCAAGTCCGAACTAACCCCCAAACAGTCCATTACCTTTCTAGGGGAGTTTTGGGATCTGGCAATAGCAAAGGCGTTCCCTACGCCAGAACGCCGCCAGAGAATTGCAGATGCCATAAAAGGTATTTCCCCAGGAAAGAAGGTGAGATTACAGGCCATGGAATCGCTCCTCGGCCTGTTAGTGGCAACAGAGAAGACAGTCCCCCTGGGCCGTCTCCATTACAGGCCATTTCAAAGCCAGGTAAGATGGGCGTTGCATCAGGGTCGTTCACCCGCAGCGAGGATGCAAGTTTCACAGGTAACCCTACAAGCCCTACAGTGGTGGTGCGATGTTCTAATTATGTCCGAAGGAATGCCATTTCAGCCCCCCACCCCGGAGATAGAGATTCAGACCGATGCGTCCCATGCGGGGTGGGGAATTTATTGGAATGGTCAGGTATGGAAGGGCAAATGGCCACCCTCGCTTCAGTCCTACCACATAAACTGGCTGGAGCTTCGGGTGGTCTGGATTGCCCTAATCAAGCTGACCAACCAACTCAGAAACAAGGCAGTCCTTTTTCGGTTAGACAACTCCACAGCCATAGCTTACCTCAACAAGCAGGGGGGCACCAAATCACGATCCCTGTCCAAACTTGCATTCCAAATTCTTTCAAAGGCCAGGGAGGAACAGGTGACCGTTTCCGCCCGTCACCTGGCCGGGAAATTAAACGTCCTAGCGGACTTAGCCTCCAGACAGGGTCAAGTTATCAACACCGAGTGGTGCCTATCCCCTCGGTCCTTTCAGTGGGTGACACACCAATCCCCATGGGGTGCCCCGACTCTGGATCTGTTTGCAAACGCGATGACCACCCAACTTCCCCGGTACGTGTCTCCTTGCCCGGACCCAGCAGCTTGGGCAGTAGACGCTCTCAATTGTCAGTGGCCACGGGACGAGGTACTGTATGCCTTTCCCCCACAAGCAATCTTAGGGCAAGTCCTGCAGAGAGTAATCGAGTTGAAACCACCGTTCCTATTACTCATTGCCCCATGGACACCGGAAGCCCCATGGTTCGCCCTCCTACTCCATTGCAAGGTAGTAAGGTCGATACCGATCCCATGCCACAACGAGTTGCTATCACAACCCCATTGGCATCACTTCCACCCCTCCCCTCGCTTACTGAACCTCCACCTTTGGTGTCTGACCAGTCCTTTCTGAAAAACAAGGGTTTTTCTAAGCAGGTGAGAGAGAAAATAGTAAACAGTCACAAGGGTTCAACGGCCAAAGTTTACAGGTCGCAGTGGAATAAATTTGCCGCTTGGTGTAGCACTTCTAAGCTAGATCCGTTTCAGGCTAGCCCAGCAGTGGTAGCGGATTTCCTCGATCACCTTTTCACGGAGGTGAAATTAAAGGTAAGTTCCATCGAGGGCTATAGGGCCGCTATAGGGTCAAGACTCAAAGCGTCTACAGGCTACGACCCGGGCGAAGATACTTCCCTATCACAGCTAGTAAGACATTTTAAAGTAAGCTCCCCACCCTGCCCATCCAACATAGCGCAGTGGGATTTATCAATAGTCTTACAGTATCTTCAGCGCCCAGATATATTTAGTAAGGACGTGATTTCAGCAAAAAACGCAACATTAAGATTCACGTTTTTATTGGCCTTAGCTTCGGGCAAAAGAAGAGGCGAAATCCATGCCCTAGACAGAAAGGTAAATAAAGATAAGGGTACATGGGAGAAGGTCACCCTAGTCCCTAGAGCAGGATTCATGGGAAAAACCCACATCATGACCCAAGGGATGGGAACGTTCGATCACATTACTCTCCCATCCCTACCAGATGACCCCGACTCAGACGGTCTGGTCTCTTTGTGTCCCGTCAAAGCGCTGCAACAGTATTTGGAAATGTCAGAGGCCTACCGATCAGATAATCAGAAGGCTCTCATCATTTCGTTTATGCCGAAATTTAACAAAGATCTTTCGAAACAGTCGATCTCAAATTATATTAAAAGGATCATTTTGGCAGCCTATGACGATGCACAAATCGACCCTAACCCGTTAGGGGAATCAAACATCAAAGCCCATCAGGTAAGGCAAGTAGCCAATTCCCTCAGGGCGGTACGCAACGTGTCCCTTTCGGATATATTAAAAACAGGTTGTTGGGTTTCCCCCAACTCGTTTGTTAAATACTATCTGAAAGATTTTTCTCAAGATGAATTGTCTGGCTTATATTCATTAGGACCGTTCGTGGCTTCAGAAACGACCATTACAGGCTGAGTGTTTCTGTTGTAGGAATGCTTCTCCCAAGTTTAAGAACAAGGGCAAGCACAAGAGTAACTTCTCCAAGGGCCGTAATGGGAATAGTAACAACAACAACAAGCCACGAAAGTAACAACCTACAAGAAGGTCTTTCCTTCTTACTCTGAACATTTCGCCTTTCGCTCAGGTCCTTTGGACCATTTCGGTTCGTGCTTATATTAAGTTACGGACGAACGCTGGACGGTTATGTTTAATTAAGCATTTATTTACTCCGAAGTGTTCAGGATCGCATGTGTAATGAGTACAGCCCAGTCTTCGGTCTTACGGCTACTCGGATGCTTAAGTTTTGATCTCCTTTCTTCATGTTTTTCAGAAAGAAAGGGGGGGGGACCATGTCGGTCCCAGACGTACCCAGTGACCGTACACCCGTTGTAGCCGGAAGGCCGAAAGCCGGTTTATGGTTCATGGTATGAGGTACCATAGTATCATTATGGGCTTATGGGACCATAACGGCCCCATATAGGAAAACAGTCATAAATAAGCAAAATTTTTTCTGTTTTTCATTTTATGACGATTTACAGTAGTTTTAGTACTATCTAGTCAATCGCTATGAGTTTATTTCAAATAAACGTGGTAATTTATCAAATGAGAAGAAGAAAAGTTAGACAGCGGACTCGCTTTCTTTTTCAAGTTTGAATTGCATGTCTTGTAAGACACTTCAGTCACTTTACTAGAAGTGTCAAAGAGTTTATTTGCGTAATTCCTATGGATTTACGATCGTTTTGTAGTACTTCTAAATAAACCTAATTGTTCATCAATACATAGCAAGTGAATAGTGAGAACTTGAGGAAGGGATCCATCCGGTGGGCGGTTGGAGGGGGATGGTGATAGTTCTCAAAAAAGATGATGGCATGGTTGGAAGCCTTCTCATCTCAACTGACAGTTGCTGTGATATTTTTTACTTTGTTACGATTTACCTTATGTTGAAAGACCGGAATGGTACGCCTCCGGACTTTATTTAGGAAATCATTAAAAGAATTGAAACTTAGCTGACAAGTTTTATTTCTTCTTTGCGTCGAGTGCACAGCACTCCTCGCCTATATGCAATGAGCTTTTACAAGCCATAGTGTAATTCGCGACCTTTTTGGGCAGTTCAAGAATGGCAGGCTCCCCTGCTCCGGACTCAAGTCCCATTAAAAGTGGAGATAAGCGAATTCAAAGCTTTTGCGAAGTAAAACTATCGTTTTATTTCGTAAAACGAGCTTTTACGAGTAAAAGCGCAATTCGCGTTCTCCACTTTTAACTTTGATTTTAACCCGTCCCATCCATCCCCAACTAGCCTGGGCGTGTTTTACCGCCTTTTGGGGCTAAAAAGGGAATGTCGTTTATACGAGACTAGCAGACGACGTCTCGGGCATTCTGATTGGCCATAGGATGGATGGAAGGGTTAGAGTATCTTGAACAGTACCTCAAAAAGTTCTTTTTTATATTGCGTGGTAAATATTACTGGAAGGGAACCCATTAAAAGTGGAGAACGCGAATTGCGCTTTTACTCGTAAAAGCTCGTTTTACGAAATAAAACGATAGTTTAACAAACTGTTTCAGAAACGAATTTTCTATTACGAGGACAGTCAGAAACACGTTTTACGTTTACGTGGAAGAATTATAGTCTGTTATGGTGCATTTTGTTTGGATATTGAGCATTAGATTATTCACTACCGATTATTTTATATCCCTAATCTGACTGATAATTACTGTGAAATCATTTTTTATAAATCTTTTTTTTTTTTTTTGGGCGACACAATCAACATCTTCTTAAAATATTTACACTCTTTTTTCAAGTAGATTATCTTTAACACGTGCAAAATGAATACAAAAGCCATATATGCAGCATTACATATGTTCTCGATAAATGATTGTTTTTGTTAGATATATTTTCCGTGAGCTAAGAGCATAAAAACAAAAGAACTCACTGCCGTAGTCTTGAAAAGAAACTGAAAGAAAAGGGGGTTGGGGGAGAGGGGGAGGGGGAGGGGGGAGGGGGGACCACTGAACTTGTGTCTGTGTGTCTGCGCAGTGCTTTTACCGAAACAATGGGACTGGGTAAAGTTTGGAAACGGAGGAGTTCGATTGGTCTGTGGGGTTTGGGGGGGGGTGTATAGGTGGAGGGAGGTTGTATGTGAGGGGGGGGGGGGTGAGCTACACAATGCTGGTGGCTATTGTTAACCTCTCTGGCGATAGACGACACAAGAATAAGATAATCATATAAATAGATGTTATTTCACAGAGCGTCACCTTTTGGTAAATACCAACACTTTGAAACTAGAAACCAGAATGGTACCACACGATTTCCCCTCCAGATCACCAATATACAGGCTACTCTCGTTACACCGCCATTCTAGTTATTTGCTGCATTCACAGGGTTTTAATTTGGATGAGCAAGCTGTCTAAACATATCTAAATAGCTATTTAATATAACAGGTTTTTTTTTAACTAGACAATTAATATTTCGAGGGATAAATTAAATGAGCAGTACGAAAAGTTTTTTTTTATTAATATTTGAAAGTACAGCTATTTTTATTCATTTATTTTTTGCTTTTAACTAAATGTAAAAATGCCTATTTGGAATTATTCACGGAAATGGTGTCTTTTAAGAAGTAGGCAACACATGTTCCTCTTTATGTTATACACAGCAGCCAAGACGGCACGCCGTCACTCATGCAGTCCCTGGCTCTTCACTCACACACCCATGAACTGAGCACACAAGCAGCTGATATGAGTGTTAACATTTCCGTTTATCAGTCCATTTTAAGAGAAAAAAAACATAATTTTTCCCATGTTTACATAATCCTTAGACAGAGAACGACCTTCTTCAAACACTCTTACGTTTGCGAGATAAAAATAGTTTGCAAGTGACATAAAATTGTTTTTAAAGCATTAAAACATTAAGAAATGTTTACCCGATTAGACACAGAAAGACGCGGATCGGGAAGTGGGGACTGGTCTTTAAATAAATAGAGGCCATCCATGACACTCGTACAAAAACGTCCGGTCGTCTCCTCATTCGTGACGTCACCCCGAACAGTAACTATGCATGCTGGTGGGGGTGGGGGGAGGGGGGAAGGGGAGTGGGGGGATTGTAAAAAAAAATCCTTGTGTCGTTGCAATTGCGCGTGATGTGAACACAGTCTTTGAACAGTGGTCGACTATCTGCTAGTTTATATCACTGAATAGCACTTTAAACTTCACTTTCTTAAGCTATGCACAAAATGTTGAAGTTCTTTAAATGGTGTTGTATTTGTCTGTGTCTAATTACTCGTCCAAGTGGTCAACATATGTCAGATTTTATTAGCAAGCCACAAATAATCAAACCTCTAGATTATTTTTAGTTGAATGAGCATAAGGAAATGTTAGTATTTGCAAAAGTTTTTTTCACAGTAACTAAGACGCATTGAGCAAACAGGACTACAACGACGACCGATTACAACATTACGGTGAATTGATATTTCTTCTCACGTGTGGAATGCTTGAGAAAACCTGCATATAGCGTGTCATTAAGAAACCAAGATCTTTCATGGGCAGTACAAAATAGGAATAATTGGAGTATGGTGTTCAAACGCTTTAACTAACAAGCAGCGGAACTCTTCTTAACTTAGAAATATTTTTGGAACAAAAAATGCAGTATTTTCTACATTAAAGACATTATCACCACTTTTTGGATGAATAAAAACTAAAAATTGTTCTACATTACCACAGATATAAAATATAGATAGGAGAATGTCAGATAAGGGGAGACCGTCATCGGCTGGTCGCGCCAACCGCCCCGGGTCCGGCAGACCCGGTTCCGGCAGTCGCAATGCACCTGGATCCGCCAGTCGCGATAATCCGCCCTGCTCCGAGAGACCCGGATCGGCAAGGAAAAAACAGGAGAATCCTGGATCGTCCGAGAAGCATGCAGGTGAGTGACACATCACAGTCTGTAACAGCTTTCCCATTAAACCTTCTTTAAAGCGGAATGTGGGCACTGGAAATAACCAAGTTTGTGGGAGGTTAAATCCAGAGGTATGAAATAATGCAATGAAAAAATTGCGAAGAGATATTCTCATATCATAAAATATTGAAAATAATTGATAATTTTGTGTAAGATTGGTTTTCTTTTTCAGTGACATTGAATGCTATGCTTTGCCATTTTTTAATTTTTTTTATCAATGAAATCCTAATGCACACTGACAAAAACATCAATTGCATTGCTCCAAATGGCCTGGTATGTTTTTGTAAGTAAATCCAAATGATAGATCTCGATAATCTTTTCCGAACTATGCTTTATTTATGCACTTCCTGAACCTGTCACAGACACCTGCATAACGATTGACTACTGTACATTTTGCATTGACAATATCAAATGTGAAATGTTATTTCAGTTAATATTAATTTCTATGCGTTTAAGCAACAGTAGATATCCTTGACATTTACCTGAAAAAAAAAAAAAACGGAGCCGAGCTTTTGTGTCAACCATAAGTATGTGCGCGGGGTTGGGAGGTGGGCGTTGGGGGAAGGGGGCGCAGTCCAGTATTGCAGGCTTGTGTCATAATCAATGCTTGCCGCAACAAATTTTCCGAACAGGGATGATGACAGGGCTGAATGCCTACACTGCTGTGCAGTACAAGGTTTAAATAACCTAAATCATAGCAAGATTTTATTTTAATATAATTAGCTTAAATCGTGATACGATTACTTATGATTTATTGTTACTTGAAACATAGTTGGTGATTTTCCTATTGTCTTTAGCCTGTTTTCTCAGTTACGAATCCACGCTTTAATTCATTATCAGAATAGTGTCTTCGAATATCGTCACCCCGGCCGTGTGATTTTTTTCTATTCAAATGCAAGAGTGTAAAGGGATTAGTGAAAACTTGAATTTGTAGGCTCGTAAAGACTGATTTCGAACTGGGGATCTATTGCTTCCCAGGCAAGTGTGTTGATCAATTACACCACGCAGATGAACTGACAGAATGGAACATTGTATAAACCTTATTCGATATGATTCCAATAATCAACGGCATGTCCGGAACAGCCCTAGCGACCTTGCATTTGATTTGTATTTGGTTGTTTGTGATTTTTGTTTGGTTTTATTATTTAAATGTTAAAACACCAACCCAGCAAACAACCGATGTCTTTTTTGGTTGAAAAAAGTTTGGATTTTGGTCGCAACGATTTCACAAACATATTCTGACCTATTTCCCCAAAACCCGACATTATTCTGACGTCATTCCGACGTTGCAAAAACGACCAAAAAGCGATGGACATTATTATCGCTCACCGGAAATGGAAGTCATTTTGAAAAAGAGGAAGAAAAAACGTAATTTTTACTTGAAAATTTTAGAATGATTAGTTATCTATTGATTATATAACTCCAGTCAGTTTCAGGTCGGAATCCGACGTCGGTTCCAAGTATATATACAACCTAAAACCGACTTAATTCCGACGTCGGATTTACGTCGGAACCCGACGTCATTCTGACGTTGAAAACCCGACGTCGGTTCCATTTCATATGCAACCAAAACAGGCACGTCAGTCCGACGTCGGGTCACGACGTCGACCCGACGTCATTCTGACGTCTCAATGTTTGCTGGGAAATGTTCATCAGTGTTTTCCTGAGAAATTGAAATCTGGGAAGTGTTGAAGATATTATTGACAGACAATACTTAATTATGACCTGAATGACATAACATGAGCAGTTTGTTGTGACACATAATGAGCGTCCTGTCATCACGACACAGTTACGATCAGCCTATTGTTACATTTAGCCTGGATTTGTGAAATTCTTAGCGTTTTTTTTTTGGCTCATAAATACATAAATACGCTGTTTTGAATGTTTCAACTGACTTAAAACATGGTTCTTTTGAAAAATTAGTTTTTCTGAGCAAAAAAAGCGCTAATTTTTCCAAAGAACCATGTTTTAAGTCAGTTGAAACATTCAAAACAGCGTATTCTGTTGTCAGAAAATCCTCGTTGCTACACAACTCGGGATTTTCTAACAACGGAATACCCTGTTTGTCATCCTCTAACCGGGACTGATAATTATGTTCTCTCCAAATTAAATTGATACTATTTTTCATTAATCAAACGAGGACCGTGTTTAATCTTTACATCTGTTATAAAATAACACAGGAGCTAGCACAAAAGACTTCACCTGTCTTTTCTTGAATTGTCCAGAATTTTAAAAATTTATCCTCAGCCAGCTTTGATGAACAATATTATTTAAGTTTATTTTGTTAGAGCGAGTAAATTGTTATTATCTTAGAAGTTTTAATATATATTTTTCGGCTGATTTTTTTGTTATTTTCATGACGCTGTATAAATATTTTTAGAATTGAGACACTGGTTATATAATTCCAGTTGCTCATGCTAAGTACGTACGTATGGATGACCGCTATTTATTGATAACAGTTAGCCAATTTAGACACATAAACACTAACAAAATATATTGATATTTATATGTTCCAGCCTTCGACTTCTCTGATGGTAAAACCGCCAAATCACTGGCCGAGTACATAGTTCTCTTAGACACCGATCTGCTTCCACAGCTCATAAAAGAGGAGGATAGCGAGAAACGCCAGAAAATGGGCCACGCAATACGCCGTAAAATCACCGACGTCAATACGGCGATACGTGCGCGGCAGCTGGCCAAAGATCAAACACGCCGTGACATCCTAAAGCTGACAGGGCAACAACATCAACACGCGGCCTTCAGTGGAGATCTGCTTCAAAAGGGCGGTATAGATGCCTGGTTAAAGCACGAAACACAATCAGATGAGGCCGTTTATGAGGGGGTAAGACAATACCTACATAGCCAGGAAGTGGAGAATAAAATGCTACGCGAAACACTCGATAGACGTCGAAATCTGGAGGAAACACTTGCACCGAAACCGGCTGACAGGGCAATAGAGCGACGAGGGTCCGTTATCGACAGGATGAACTTGCTGGAAGGAATTATCAAGAAACAGGACAGTGATATCAGCGTATTGCAGAATCAGATCCAGGAACAAAATACGAAATATGTGCTTCTTCCAAAAGAAGATTATTTAGAAATTGATCGAAAAATACAACCGTTTCTTGTGCGCCGCCGGAGCGCTAGGGGAAGCCGGTCGGAATCGGTGCAGGCCGTTACCATGGCTACGGATATGAGGGCAAGTATTTGTAATCTTGTGGAACAGGTGGAGAAGCTTCGCGGAAGAGTACAGCAGACGAGCGATACGATCACAGATCAGGAAAAAGATAAAGAAGTGTCACTGAAAATACTCCAAGAGGAGAATCAAACGGCTGAGGAATTACGCGAAGTCATTGTGCGGAAAGTGAACGAGTGGGAAGAAGAGAAGGAGAATATGCAAGGCGAAATAACAAGCTTGAGGAATAACATCGCTTCCCTTGCTGCTCAAAACCGCAGTCTGATGGATGCTCTAGCGAAGAACGAACAGGCAGAAAATGACAGAAAGGAAAGTGCCCGTTTGCGGCGCATTTCGTGCCCTCAGCCTACTCCAAGAACAGCGGAAGAGGGTATAAAAAAGGCGGCAGAAAAACGCCAGAGAAGGGTCACCGTCGTTGGGAATGCGCCCAAGCTTGCGTCCGTTCAGCTGAGTCTTGGAAGTGCTGGAATGCGCGTGCGCAAAAGCTCAGCACCAAGTCAACACGGACCAATGAAGGCCAGTGGCTACCCATGAGTATCTCGATACTGGTAGCTTTGTTTTAGTCAATAAAATACTAATATCGTTCGTGGCTTTGTTGTATTGTGGCTGACAAGAGGTGATTTTGTGAGGACTTCATGGACTGATTTTGTGGTGATTCAGAAATCTAATTGCGTGTTGCAACAGACGAGAACTTTCCAAAATCAAGACGTTGTAGATTTATAAAATTTATTTTCGAACCCTCCAAGACCTGAATTAAAGTTAAGTTATTTTACACAGAAACAATTCTAAGGAAAGTTATACCTTAATTTTTGTGTTTAGAGCATTCAAGAAGAAATAATAAATCCTGTTTATTTGGCAATTAAAAAGTAAAAGTTTATTTTTGTATAACATACTCAGAAAGGGCCCATCCAGACATTAGATACCTTTTGCAATAAGTAAAAACTCATCAACTCTTGACAAGCTGTTAGCTTGCAAGAGCTATATTAATTTGTGCGATCAGCCGTTGGTATCTTTTTTTTTGACAGTGATCGGATTCCCTGTGTCATCTCCTCCACTGGCACTACGGGCCCCAGGGCCACGAAACTTGGGACTTGGGTAGAGCTTGACATGAACGTGTGCACGGCACTTTTTATTTCCGCCTTCGATTTCGTTTTCTTGTTTAAAACGCTATGTGAAAAGAGTGTATTTTTTAAAGTAAATGCGGAGCATTTAACGCACAGAACACTGCACAGTTGCTCAGCTTTGTGCGAGCTCTCACTGCGTAAATAGATAACGCGGCATAAGCCAGATCAGTCAGTGAAACCTTAAGTCAGCAAAAACCAAACACTGCTTGGCTTATAAGACGCATTCAAGCTGTGTTGTTTGCAATATATTATTCAAGAAATAACCCATTGAAGGAAATATTTTTGAGTTTTATTTTTTGCCAAGTGTTTAACATTTCGCTAGCGAAATGAGGTTCTAGTTTTATGTCTCATTTTCTTGTTATGTGTGCCGTTTGCGAAATAAAACGTTCCATGAAAAGTATGAACTCGGAAAACAAAGTTTAGAAATAAACATAACTTAAATGATGTGCTTTTACAACAGTACAACCAGTACATTTGTGTATTCATTCATTTTCCTGAGACCTCTGTACTCATTATACATGTTGTCCTTCACATTTAAATTATAAAGCTCAGTTATAAAACACGACGTAAAGTACCTTGTGGACTGGTATAAATTTACTTCCGTTTGATTGGTTAAAAGACATTCCGATTCATATTCAGGTTTTGGGTCACTGACTCAGATTATATCACGTTTAAAATGAGAACATGATATAATCTAGTTCATGTTTCTTTTTTAAACTGATAGTGAACATTTACTCGTTTTATTGAAAATAAATTTTACTTCTTGCAAAACAGTTTTTGCCAAAAGAATTAACTTCTCATCTCAGAAGTCTTCTCAGGCGTAAAATTTGAGGAGTTAATTTCTTAAGGTCTCTCTTATAAACCCATTCACATGTATGCAAATTTTACGACGCTACGAATTGATAACCACATAGGCATAGGCACAACCAACATCCCATTCTTCTGTTAAATATACGAACTCCCCCACCGCCACCCACCCCCTCCCCTCTGAACCTTAGCAGATAGTATCGGTACTTACTCGATCGGCCAAAACACCACAGATCACTTTTTCTGTAAGCGCTTTTTTCCGTAAGCATCTTCAGGTCGTCTCCGATGGTGTTTTCATTGTGCGCTCTTACAATTATTCTCCCACACCGAAGCAAGAGAAAATGGTGAGTCGTACAAATATCTTTTTAAAAATCGAGAAGCTGTATTTTCAGTAGTCTAAAAATTTCCTTTTTTGTTGCAGCTGGCCAAAATTGAACTTTTGTTATCACTTCACCAAACACTGATATCAAGAAATATACGGATTATCCAAATATGATGGCAAAATTGTTTTAGTTATATCATTTTAAAAAGTTTTAATATGATATGATATCACTAATCACTGATATCATTAACAGTTCTCGGATTATTTACATAAAAAGGTGATTAATACCAATAAAGTATTATTAAATAGTATATGAAATTCTATATCTGAGACCGTCTGTATTGACTTATATTGTGTAGGAAACACAGGATTAGAACGAAATTCTGGAGGTTAATTTGTTACACCTTTCGGTATTCCCCAGGAGGGAACCCATATGATTGTGTGGCAGGAATAAGCTGTGTGGGCATGACAAAGTTATAAAACAGCGGACCTCTTGTGAGATCTATCTGTTATGTATAAACATAAAGCGGATGGATATTTTAAAAAGTATGAGTGTTTTTTTTTTCGCGGAATCTCCAGTGTGTAAAAGGGTGTCATATACAACAGACCGAACCGCCGTAGAGGTTGGCTGTTGGACAACAACGGACAAAGCTGACGTTGTGCTGGATCCACCAAGAGCAAACTAGAGCGACCGGGACGCCACTGTACACTGATATTCTCAATGAGCACATGAATGTGAATATGCTTGATTTAGGGAAAGAAATAACAACGCCGACATTTTTCATGCGGTATTTACTTATGGTTTCCTTATTTGCTACAAAGATATTCGTCAGTGAAAACTCTACAGGAACTGGCACAACAAAAGCAGCATAGCTTAAAGACAATTTTAGCAAGCTGAGTTACATCATGGCGTATTAACCCGTAGTTTTTGCCTCCAGTGACATTGCATTGGTCGCAACAAGATCACAAATATCGGTTGACAAATATATAACATTCCATTACATGAGCACTTCCACTTGTTTTTCCTTTTTTCCTTTTTGGTTATTTAAGCAACTTCAACATAATTGCGACATTGATTACAAAGATTTCAAGCTTCTGTTATTTTGGCCATGTTGTTGAAACGGCTGATTAAACATAAACTGTTTGATTTATAATGGTCCTGCTATAAGAACCTGTATACACTAAAACCTTTAAGCATAGGCTCTAAGCGATCACCATCTAAAGGTTTAAATTGGTCAAAAAAAAAAAAAGAAAGAAAAAGAAAGAAAGAGAGAAAGAAAGAAAAAGAAAAACAAGTATTGACACTTATACGAAATTACAAAAACAAATAAGGTGTAAATAAAATGAGAGCCATTCTAAGATCCTTAGAGAATAGAAATGTCTGCATTTGAAATTAAAAGAGTTTTCTGTACGATGAGATAGTATATAAAACATTCGCATGCTATCAAACTCAAGGGAAATTACAACCGCAATTTTGGAACAGCGTTGAGTTGACGCCACGTGTTGCATCATGCAAGACTTACTATGACGTCACAAGGGGGGGGGGGGCTTCATTTACAGTGGCGACCTGGGAATATCGCATCAATTAAGTTTACAACCAGATTCCAACCTGTAATCGACGCCTGTTGATCTTTAAACCTTCGCTGGGGTTGTACAAAAACGCAGTGCTGCAACCCACTTGATCGGGTTAAAATAAATCTCATACAAACCCCTTTGTGGGTGCCCTGTGGATATACTGTTAATTGACGATTGCCATATCTTGCTCAGTCCATTAAGCTGGGACAAGAGATGTTTTGATCAATCACAGAAGACTGTAGCCAACGGCAGAACAGTGGGAAGCAAGAGAGAGAGAGAGAGAGAGAGAGAGAGAGAGAGAGAGAGAGAGAGAGAGAGAGAGAGAGAGAGAGAGAGAGAGAGCGAGAGAGGCAGAGAGAGAGATACAGAGAGAGGGAGAGATAGATAGATAGATAGATAGATAGATAGAGAGAGAGAGAGAGAGAGAGAGAGAGAGAGAGAGAGAGAGAGAAGACACGTGGCATCTGTCTCACAAAATGGCACAGCATCCGTGGTGAATCTTGTATGCACTTATCCTGTGCTGCAGTTCTGTGTAGAGCGGCGGGCAATCGAAGTAAACCCTGTTAGAAAAAAAACCAGCATGTTAGCACATAGTTTTGTAATCAAGTTGGGCGGGGGGGGGGGGGGGGGGGGTTCTCGCCTGTTTCCTTTATTTGTTAAATGAATTACAGCTGAAGCAAAATCACACAACAGAACCCATTAAACATTATGACTTCTGTCCGGCGTCTGTCTGAGGTCGCGACGCCTATCCATCAATTTCCAACGTCTGTAAAATGTTGCGGCTGTTGGTTTGTTGTCGGAATAGCGTAAAGTAACGAAAACTGAACGCATTCTTAAATGTTCAGATTGCCATCAAATCGCATCTCTTTGAATCTAATCTGCCCCCCCCCCCACCCTCCACCCGCGCCCTTCCTATTTTCGTCGTTTAGTACCTGACAACGTATAACAACGCGTATCGATAAGGTCCCTTATCATTGCCATCGTTATCGGGAACAAAATACCACTCTCCGTCATAGAATGTTCTTTCTCCACACTCCAGCAAAGTCGGATCCATGATCCATTCCGGAATGGCAACAGTCTCCACAAATAATATATGGGCGTCTGAAAAAAAAACAGATCATGAATCCCACATAATGTGTCATATTTTAGTGAAAAATATATAACTTTAAACATTATGAATGTTACTGTTTCGACCAGGGCGCTGCAGTATGTTGGTTTTAGGGATTGCGTTGTTAAAACCTGGACGCAAAATGAAATCATTTCGGGTTTAGCAGTAGGGAGCCACAAACGGGCTTATAATTTCGCTGTTCCGTAGACCCAACAATACCAATTACCTAGTACACGATATCTTACTCGATGTTACACAATATCCTGCTGGATATTGCACGATATCCTGCCGGATAGTACATGATATCCTGTTAGATATTACATGATATCCCACTTGATATTGCATAAACTATTCTGCATTTTTTGTACTTTGAACTCTTACTGAATATTTTTTACTGGTTATTTGTTATTGGTGGAAATGTAAGTTTGTTTCTCTTTCTTAAATGGAGCTTTAACGAAATAAAGTTCCCGATTTAATTTAAATTGTGCCAATGAGAGATGAATTGAAATCTTGATCCGCTACTACAGATACTGACGGATAGCTTTTATATCCTCCCATATCCTCTCCAGCATATCCTCCATATTCTCATATCCTCGTTGGAGTTGCATAGGAACAAAGGTGCGACACGTAAGTCTCGGTGGCCTGGTGAGAGTGTACTGAGAAGGCACAGTGGGTCTGTAGGTGTAGGCTATACGTATGAAGAAAGCTCGGAAGCGGGTCTCGATTCTACTCTCAAACATTGCCTCAGTTTTGAAACGACATGCTTTGCTTTCTGAAATGAAAAAGTGTTGACAAAAAAGATCCAGGTGGTGACAAGGTGGTGCTGTTTGAGAGACCATCCATGAAGTACGTTCGCACGGGGGTGAGGTGTGGGTGAGTTGGAAGGGGGAGGGGGTGGCGCAATTGTTTTGAACATGCTGATGTTATAGCGAATGCGCTTTGGAATGGTCCCACAGTTTTTGCGCACGGGCTGGGGAAAAAAAGTTTCAAAATTAGCTCCTATTTTTAGCCTCGTTAAAAATTGAAATTCTGTCTAAAAATTTAAAATTTTACTAAAATCGTACGTTTCACTTTTGATTAAATGTGTTAATTTATGTGAATATTAAGGAAGACTGGTAATACAAAGACAAACTTACCTATCTTCACTGTTTTATTAAGTAAGTAAGTAAGTAAGTAAGAGTAAGTACTAAGTAAGCAGGAGAAAAACAAACAAAGACAGAAAATTAGGCTCTGTGCGTTACCGGAGCAACTGAGGACGGCTGTATTACCTAAGGTCTTCCTATGTTTAGCGTCCAGTGTTTTAATATTTAGCACCGTTTTGTCCTGAAATGTATACAACAAAAACACATGGTCTATGTATCGCTACATTTGTCATAGAAAGTTTTGTACACTCTACTAAAATATGCTCTGAAATTAACTTATCCAGATAAAGTCTTAATTGGATTTATTATTTGAACTAGAGAAGTCTGTTGAAGCTAAGCAGTCAAGAGAAATAACTTACTGTTACTGTTACAAATGTGACGTCATTGGGCAATTTCATGACATCTATAGTTCTGACAAGAGATATTGTACAATATGCTCTAAAGGCATTTTAATTTATATCGCAGTTTAACATTAGATGTTGAGTGCTTACGCATTGAATTATCACAGGTTCACATTAATCATCAGTTAGAAATCCAGTGCACAATTTTACTGTTCTACCCTTGACAAGTTTGAGCGCTTACGGTTGATTTGTTGATCCAGTTTGTGGCACGTTTGAGCAGAGAGGAAAATGAAGAATACTTTGCTGGGTGAAACAGGGAACCAGGATCCACGGCATCAGGGGCGAAGTCTTCAAAACCTTACGCAAAAGTGTTACAGGTGATGCAACACTATAAAATGTCAACTCAATATCTTGTTCAGAAGTAATATCAAATCAACGTATTCATACTGATCGATATCGAAACAACATTGTTTCAGTCATCACTATCAATATGATTACAGTCATCAATATCAAGTCCATATCATTTTAGTCATCAAGATCGAGTCAATATCGCTGAATCAATATCTAAATAGTCATCAATATTGAATCAACATTTGAATAGTAAAATAGAATGTAACTAAAAGAGAAAGATATTGTACGAAGAGCTTAGAAGTATTAAACATTACTTTAAAAATAGGACTAATTAGGATATACGCTTTATGATCAAACAATTACAATGATTCCTGGTATAAATTATTTCAGAGCCATCTCGAGTAACACAAAATAGCACTAACTTATAAATAAAACTTAATACATATGGGTGCTTCTTCCATTAACAGAAAAGGATGTGGGTCATTTTTTGCCCGGATAAAAAAGAATGTGTGTAAAGTGTTGCACCAATACCGACCACCAAATGGAACAAAATAACAGTGAGACCTTCTGCGTGCTTGTTTTAACTTAAGGGCCCTTGAATTTCAGGTAAATAATTATTAAAATGTAGAACAGCTCTCAAATTAAATAGCAAACTGACTGCTAGTAAAGAAACACTTTCGTGTTACCTAATAAAATGCTTGTGGGTTTCTTCAACAAAGTATCAACTTAATTGTTTAAAGTATGCCACAGACAAAGAGAGAGAGAACGAAAGTTAGAAAGAGTAATAGATAGCTTGACAGATAGGTAGAGAGAGGACAGAAGAGAGAGAGTAAGAGAGAAGAGAGAGAGTAAGAGAGAAATAAAGAAAAAGAAAGAAAGGAGAGAGAGAGAGAGAGAGAGAGAGAGAGAGAGAGAGAGAGAGAGAGAGAGAGAGAGAGATGGACCTGTGGAACTTGACATTACCTACCTATTTGTTCTAAAACAGTCTCCTGTTTTCTGTAGAACAGACGAATGAAAGACAACAAGTGCACATTATATTCATCAAACCACATTGTCTGCTCTGGCTCAATGCAAATATCCGACTTCCAATCCTCCTGAGGTACCTTTAGCCGGATTGTCTCTATTCCTATGATTCGCCCTGGCGCATTCAACCAAAAATATGAGACCAAAGCATAACAAACATTGTCTGGTGATTGTATTTTTATGATTGAGTTGTGTAATGTGTAATTCACTTTTGACTTGATTTTGATACTGCTGTGCCTCGGTCGCCCTTGGTCACCCTTTGACTCCCTTTAAACAAGGTGAAGGAGAAACACAAGCAGCATTACGTACATATTGCCTACTATTTTAATGGTTCTGTATTATTTGACCAATATAATTGGTCTGTCTCAAATAATTGTCTAATTAAACTCAAGATTAATTTACCAAAAAATTGATGTGCCTCTTTTTGTATCATTTATACACTAAGATTATCTGGTGACAGTAATCAAATAAAATATCGAAAATAAACATCGCGGAAGGTTTACTTTACTCCACCATTATATGGGCGTTTCAGTTTACAGTCTGATTTTAAATAATGTCCCATGTCTTTGGTTTCGCTTCACGAAGGAATACCAAAAGAGGAACATTGTGGAAGGCATAGTCTTGAAAGATACAAAACAAACTAAAGACAACTGGAGGGGTTTGTTATAAGTGTAACTGGATAGCAACACATATCTATCTGATCATCTTGTGGTGGTCTTCAGCCCATTTAAAACAAAATAAAGGCACCTGGAAGGGGTTTGTGATAAATGTGAGTGGGTATTTGATCGTCTTGCGGTGTTCCTCTGTAAGCGCATTTCCTCATTAATGGTGCTTTGAATTTCGATGTTGAAATTATTTGGAGGACAATAATCTGGTTTTAAAAAATTATAAACCAGCATAGGATAACATAAGAGGTATCTTTGTTTATTTCACAATGCCAGGAGCGTACATTGAAAATAACAGTATTGTGCTGTGCATATGACGAGTACATACGCACAGCCGTGATCTTCACTCTCCGAAACGTCAGCGATTTATCTTATTTCATTGAGCTATTTATTGACTCTTTGTTCATAAACGGTTTATATTAAGCTATTCTGTAATCAAAGTAAAACACGAACAAATTGATCTAATTTCGTACATTTATAAAAGTTATGTTCTTTCATCTTTACTGGCTGCAGTCATACTTTATTCCATGTTTCTGGTTTTTAATTGCTTCTATCGTGCCTGAACATATTTCCGAACACTTTGGATTGATATCAACATCTTACTGTGCATCTATCTGTGACAAACGCAATTGGATTTCATGTGGGTTTATTTGCTTTACATGTATTCGGTTGGAAGGTATTCAAAGCTTTGATGGTTCTTTGAGGGTCTTTAGTTGTGCATGTTATCTGATACTTATTAATCATGGCTCGTGTTTGAAGTAAATTAATCTGTTCCTTAATACATTCGGAAATCTCAATGTATATAAAAAATCGAGAGATCGTGTCCAAATTAAATTAAGGTACTAATGTAAATATATAATGCCAAATATCATTTATATCTCTAATACTTTGCTATTTATATCCATTTATAAAGCAGTAAATCAGAAAATGTGTTTTTGTGTGTTTGTTATTAAAACACTGAAATACAACCAGTGAAAAAAATCGTTTTTATCAGAGAAATAGAGAAAAGTGGTGGTTAATTGTAAACTTTTGTGTGTTTATTTCAGAAAGTTGTATATAAAAATAAAGTCTAAATAAATTTTTTGTGTATTTGTTTCAGAAACTTGTGTATAAAATTCAAGACCAATATTGCTAACGAGAGCAAAACAGAACTTGGGGTGTAAAAAAGAATTAACAACAAAATGCAACAAACCACAAATATTACATCGAGTAAAATCTAGTAATTCAGAGGAACGTTGCGACTGGCAATTTTATCCAGATCAGTAAGGTTTACGTATTTCTCCGGTTATGCTATAATGGCTTTATTTCCTTACTAAATAATCATCTTTGGGCATTGTACACAATCTGACCCCTTCCCCTTGAAATGCCTCCGGTGTTCTTCCGTTCGTTTTTATAGATGGCAGAAAGCTCCGTCCTTTCATTTTCGTAGTATTTGATCATATTATCATTTCATCTCGTCACACATTATTTTAAGCGTAATTGAAGTGAATGATTAATTGCATTGAGCGAAATCTAGTGAACATGAATAGCACTCAACATGTTTATTTGAATTGTATTTCCAATAGACTCTGTGTGAAAAAACTGCAGTATTTCTTTGACATTTAAGCAAATATGAACAGCTACAGAACATATTGCAGAGTGCCTACCATCCAGTGGCTCCTCCATTAGTCTCTGGTTAATCCTGTATACTGTGTGGCCTAGAGTCTCATATTTAGGGTGCTTGTCACTGGCATGTGTACAGTAAGGCAATACATCTATATACCGCAGCTCCCCAGGCCTGTCAATCATGTCACAGTGAATTGTCTGTCTATACCACAGCCTGAAACAGATAAATAGCCCAGTATTGTCCATCTCAATAGATAAATTGGACATGGCAAGTAAAAGAAAAATAGGCACATTTTATGGTATTGGACTTATCGGATTGCTTCCTTTTCGTTTAGGCACTTGCACTATATGGGTGTTTGTTGCAACTGTAGGTGTATGCACACTGCATTGTACTGCCTGCCTGATATTGTAGACAGCCCGACAACAGGGAATTTTGTTGACTACTGTGTTGATCCTATGCTATTGACTCTACTGTTGCCTATACTATTGACTATGCTATTGGCTATGTTGTTAACTATACTATAAAGCATACTGCTGGCTACTCTGTTGACTATAATATTGACTGTACCGTTAAATATAGTATTGACTATACTGTTGACTATGTTATTGATTGTTCTGACGACTGTACTGTTGACTATATATTCCAGTCGCCTATTGACATGATAAAGCTTCTAGTTCAGCGCGGCCTATGTTGAATCCTTTCTACAGAGCACAAAGTAGGATTCTGCAAGTCATTTACCAGACTTCTAGAGCGAATGGTAAACGTCTCCGTGAAAAAAGTTTTGGGATCTGAATTGATCAAAATAACTCTTCCTTATTACAGAACGTACAGAGTATTTCACCAGGTAATTTAATATTCTCACGCTGTCTCATGAGGGATTTCAAAGCAAAAAGCACCTGACAAGAAAACAGTATTTTCGCCTTTTATCTGGTTATTCCTTTCCTGTCTGTGATAAAATTATTCTGATCATAGTTCAATGTTCTGAACTTATTTGCATCTTACTGGTCTTGTAGTGCTTCCGAATGACGCATTTTCTCATTGATTTTGTAAATAACAAAAGTACAATGCAACAATGTAACATCACCACCTTCATAATTTGCCAGATTAAAATACACCAATATATGTTTGGATCGCCAGATGGCTTACTGTAATCAGTTTTCGAATTAAAAGATTGCATTACATTTAGCACGATGATTTTAACGGTGCATATCTTTTTGGAAAAAAAGTACCTGTATTTCACCCAACACTCAAAATAATTTTTATATATTTCATAGAAGGCTGTTTATAAAACACTTCACAGCATGGCCAAACAAGGATTCATTGACTACAGTAAAGATCTGTTTCATTTGTAGGTTTAATAAGTTAAGTCCGCAGGCAAAGAATAATATATTTCTAGACAAAAGCTGTTAAAGGTTTTAAACATAAGACATATTTCCCATCAGGTTATCTGTCGGCCTAACGGAAATTATGGTATGAAATCAGGAAGGGTGGTAAATGCCTCAAAAGCTCTCTGATGAACGGATAAATACATTAGGGATTTATCAGAGGATGCTCAGACGAAGTACATTACACAGGGTAAAATATAATACACATCATAAGTGTAATCAAGAGATGGCATTTGCTTGGTCCATTTAGAAATCGCTAGAGGTCTTCTCTAGGCATGTAGTTTGAAAGTAAAGAAACACGGATTGAGCAGATTCTGGCAGCTTAATAGCTTTTTCCTACTTGAAGCCTTTTGAAGAGTATTCTGGTGTATATATATTGAAGCGACACACTAATCAAAACAAAAACACAGCGATGAGTTCTAGGCACTTACCCTTTGAAATATCAGTGAGCATCTAGGTCATCACAGGTGTTCCGACAGATGATTGAACAATGTACAACGATTCTTATTTACAGTCACTATTTACAGTCTACAGCACAGTATTGTAATGTTAAAATTACCCCATTTCAAATATAATTGGTTTTGAGAAACATCTGTGTAGGGAGAGATTTGAGCTAATAACTGATAACATGTTGACTAAGCAGAACTTTCCGTGAAGAAGTCAATTCGAATATAAATATAGCATACCACAGGTAGTCTTTAATGTAGAGTTGCAACCATTTGAAACCAGGATATGTTTATATCTGAGACACATGATCATACGCCTGTACATTTTACAACTTACCCGTGGAATCATCATAGCAATCATTTTAAAAGCTACAACGCGCCTGTCATCCTCATTTTGCGTGTCTCAGTTTTATCCCAAAACCCAAACATGAGATTTTCTTTCCAGATATTTTCTCAAATAAAAACGTTTTTTGGGCCTTTTATAAGAAAAGTCCACAACAAATCTTGCACACATGAACTCATTAAAAATCTCAAAACCAACCAGTTAATGGATGTGAGGAGCGAAACGGGGAGGAGGAGGGGTTCTACTTGTCGAAAAAGCGCCGTGTAGAATCAACCATGGCACTCAGCAGTATCTGTACTTTCGGGGAGTGTTGTTGTTTTTGCAGTTGTGTGACAACGAAACAATATTTGCAAAGTGTGAGGCTTGTACGTATTTATCTTTGTCTTGTTTACCTTTTGATCAGATCAAAAATCTGTAGAACTCGCACTTAGAGAGCTTTTGCATCATGTCAAAATGTAAAAATTTAAACGTAAAAAATATAAAAATAACATTATTGTACATAAACCAATTTTTCCCGTAACTCTTTATAACTGCATGAAGTATATTAAGACTAGTTGTTTTATCAGTGTAGTATTAAAGTATCTCAAAAGTCACTTCAACAGTCTTTTTAAAATAAAGAATGCATTCGATCGGACATTATAGAAAATAAATCGTTCAAGTCAGATATGCAAGGACAGTGATTCTGACACCAACTGAAAGTTAATGTTAAGACATTAGAGACAGCACTACTTATTGGCAACTCCCATAACTATGCATCTGACCCCTTTATGAGCCAATTAGAGTGGATTCCTTGGCACACATCCCTAAAGCAGAGCATCAGTTGTAAATACTGTAAGAGGCTATTTGGTTGTACCCTCGCAAACCTTCTGAAAGCGTCAATGAGAGAAATTAGTTGAAGTAAAGAAAAAAAAACAGAAGTTTTTATGCTTAGATGCGCTCTCTGTGAAATGCCAATCATCGAATAGGTCAACAGCACGCTCTGACATATAGTTAGACATCGTGGAATAATGTGCAATTACAGATTCGCAATTGTGTTGTTATTCCTCACTTTTTTTGTCCTCACGTGAGGTATGATTTGTTCCCAGAAAGATTCCTTTAAACAATGTTTAAGGCAGAGCTGAATGACGACACTGATTTGACTTGTTTTGACATTGGGCCTCAATACAAGGAATATTGAAATTATAACAGGGCTTTGTTTTATCGTGAAAGCCTGGAAAATATGGACAAGCCGATATTTTACCTTTTATAATACATTAAATAATAAATCCCTTAATATTAAGATAAACAATATATTTATATATAAAATAAATCCTGTGGATACACTTTTGATCAACATATTTCGAAAAGAGCAGCTATTAATTTTGAAGTAAAAAAATTTTATAACCGAGTTTTATTCATAGTGTGTGGGTTGTTTTCGTTGCCCTCAAAATTAAGAGCACTGCTCATTCAGACCGCTTTTGCCCGGTCCCGTTGGCGGTCTTAGTTAAGAGGTCCCACTGCACAAAATTAAAGTGCCCAAGGAGTTAACATTTTCAAAATGTTTACGAGACACACTGCGGATAACCTGCAGATTTACTCAATCGTGAGATTCAATTAAAATTCAGAATATTATCAGGAAGTTCATCGTGCAATAAATATTCTTCAAACGTATATTCAAATTTTGTGCTTTTTTTTCTAACTGTAATTTTGCTAGAAATTCACATATGGAGAATAAACACGAATTTATTGTGAACATACCGATTTTTAAAAAATTCTTTTGAGTGTTTTGAAATTCTGAGACACAAACTGAAAATGCTCATAACTGACCAATAAAATGTTTTCGCGTTGACGAGTTAAGGAATCACCAAACCATTCAGAGGTCATCTTTGGATTCGTCGAATTTCGGACTATAAGTAATTGGAGAAGTTACATAAGCAAATAAAAATAAAAACTAACTGACCTTGTTGGGTTACATGCAATTTATATCAAATGACTGCACCTTATATCACCGGGAGTAAAAGTGCTCTATAACTCTTGAAACAAAGGATATAATTTTACAATGCTTTGTTTTATACGATGCTGGCCTTGTTTTTAACCATTGTATTGTTTAGCGAACGCCTCAGCTTGCTCAAGGACATGTAAAACAAGGTGGTTTTTTTTTTATTACAGATGTTTTCGTTGGGTTGTTCCAGAAACTGTATTGTTGGTGAGAGGTTGATTGTGCTGGTGGTGGTGGTGATGGTAGTGGTAGTTGTGATGGTGGCAGCAGTGATGGTGATGGTGGTTGTGATGGTGGTGGCAGCGGATATGGTGGTGATGGTGGCGGTGGTGATGCTAGTGGTGATGGTGGTGACGGCGGGGGTGGTGGTGTTGGTGGTGATATTGGTGGCAGCGGTGATGGTGATGGTGTTTATGGTGCTCTTTGTCACAACAAACTTGTCAAAATGAAAAAAAAACTCCAATTGTAATGGATTTTGTGCGCCTAACGCGTGGAAATATGAAGTAAACAGAATTACGAACCAAGTGGGGTAAATGCTGCCAATCCGGTTGGTGCATACCTAGGTCAACAACTTTTCATTGTGGACTTTAACGCGAAAGTTGATAGATATTGCAATCATTTGCAATCGCAATGACAGATAAGTGACATAGCATCTGAATCAAAATGTATCGACACGAAGCAGTACCGACGAATTTCGAAACGCTGAGAATTTTCATGGTGATAAAGAGTATATTAAAAATTAGCAGATCAAGCCTGCGATTCACCCAGACAACGTAAGAGACAACCATTCAACAAAAGACACAGTTGCTTACCTTAGACCTTTGATGATGCATGCAGGGGTAGGTCCTTCTGGATCCACATAAGACACTGAGCAGTCATATATGTCTTTAATATACAGTACTTTTTTCTCGACAGTTTCGCAGTTTATTAGCTCAAAGCCTTCGTTTTGGCGCATCCATTTGTTTGCTCGATCAATCAAGACACTGAAAAATATCAAATTTCAAGTGGACTTCCGGAAACATGAAACAGAAGAAAACCAGAAGAAGAAGAAGATGAAGAAGAAGAAGAATAGGAAGAAGAAGAGAAAGAAGAAGAGGAGAAGGAGGAAGAAGAAGAGAAGAAGAAGAAGAATGGGAAGAGGAGGAGGAAAAAGAAAAAGAAGAAGAAGAAGAAGAACAAAAGGAGAAGGAAGAAGAACAGTGGAAGAAAAAGACGAGAAGGTGAACGAGGAGGACGAGGAAGAACTGATTTCGCTCAGCAAAGTCGTTCCCACGAACAGTGGAACGATTTTAAGATTAATGGCAATTAAGCTATTTTTAGGAATCCCAGGAGACAAAATTGTTTTTCTTGTTCAACAAGGCCTAACTTGAAAATATGATTAAATTGTTTATAAATCTTTTTTTACAAAAGGGGATGAAGTGATCTTATTTTTAGCCCATTAAGCCAACATTCTAAACATTAAAAGCAAATTAATGGGAAAATGCGTTTTTTTTTCGCTTAGTAATATAGATATTTAATCTGCAAAATGAATTTTAAGCGTATTTTTTGGGCTGTTTGGACTAATTGGTCGCTCCAGTTATCAACATCCGGTAGCGCATGGTACTGATACAGTAGCGACACCTATTTCCAGTAGCGCATGGTATTGGTACAGTAGCGACACCTACTCAAAAGTCTCAAACGCGCAGTCGCAAACCCTCGATCCTTTTGTCAGTCGTTGCGGCCATATATCCACGTGGTACAGCGGGTTTGGACTTTCCGTAAACCCTTCTGTACTCCCCGTGACGTCATTATCCGCAACAGACAGCCTCTCAGGTGACATGGAGGCATCGTTCGGCATGTCACCTTCATCGATGACGTCATTGTCCATGATGACCACATGTTCCGGTGTTGAAACGCTGCACCTACATTTAGGCGCAACATGATCGTGCTGTATTTTGTCACTATCCGCCATTTTTATTTCTTAAACATTTGAATAAACATTAAAATAATCCAATAAGTCCAAGATATAACTACACAATGCCTGTCTAGGAGCATACTCTCGCTCTGATATCCCTCACTGGAAAACAACTAACATTGATCTACGTTATTTCTCTTGAATAATTTGCTCGCTGTCCAAGAAACCCTCTGAGCCGTTTAGAGGGCCTTTGCCAGACATTGTCCATTGTCACGCTTTTTAAATCTTGAGAGCTGCTTGGTTATTTTTATGGTAATGATGCTGTCACTGGCTCTATCATTAGCGAGAAGTAGTTGCTGAATAAGATGGAATAGTCCGTTGTGTTAGACTTTTTTTTTTTGCAAACAGTGTGCGCTTTGATATGGTTTGTGATGCGCACCCCTTGTTCAGATACATAAGAAACACACCAGAAATCCCTTGCGTGGTGTAACTCGAAGCAAAACACAGAAGCATCCAATAATTTTGCCTTTTGCGAGCTCGCGATATGTTAAATAAATGTGTATTATTAGACTGTGTGACATAGGCATAGGACATAGGCTTGCGAAATAGAACAAAAAGTTCACGTTCCGTCCTTTAGAACGAACATATACGAGGTGAACAGAAGGCAAACATATGGCAAACATAAGGCAAACATACCGCAAATATACGACAGACACAAAGCAAACATAGGCAAATATAAGATAAGATTATGACAAATATACGGCAAACATAAGGGAAGCAGACGGCAAACACATAACAAACATACGGCAAACATATCGCAAACATAGAAAAACATAAAGCAAACATACGGTAAACATCAGGCAGACATATGGCAAACATAGGCGATGATACGGCAAACATATGACAAACATAAAGTAAAAATATGGCAAACATAAGGCCAGCATATGGTAAGCATACGGCAACAAAACATAAGGCAAACATAAGAAACATAAACGAAACAGAAAGCAAGCATACCGCAAACATATGGCAAACATATGGCAAACATAGGCAACCATAAGACAAACATATGACAAATATATGGCACATATATGGCAAACATAAGGCAAGCATATTGCAAAGATATATTGGCGACATATATCAGCTACCACATTGCCATCACACATTTACCATGAAAAAAACATGCATTTATTAAGTCTATCAGAGAATATACTTTACTCATGTGTTTAAATCACAACCGAAAGATTTTGTGTCCAGTAATTTATATGTGTTTGAAAACGCCAGTAATTTAAAAAAGGATACTCGGTTATCACATGGTGAACATACTGTTGCTGCAAATCGTTCATACATGCTGTCCAATATATGGCTATAGATTTGACCATATGTTCACAATTATATGGTGGCCAAATGTTTAATCCCCAGTTGGCGCTCAAAAAGGAAGCATATTTTGTGCCTGTATAATCGCATGCTGTAACAATTTATGATATTAATGACAGAAATAGAAGCTAAATTACACTTTAAATTTATGGACTTCAAAGTTTACAGATCACACCTGTGTAGTCAACGGATTGTGGATAAAAAACAGGAGGTTGGACGGACAGATGGATACGTCTTCGAAAAAAAAAAACATAGACTCCAACAGCGTCCTTTTTATGAGAAGACATTTTCAGGCCGTCGCTTGAAAGTGATTGACTGCATCCTCATTGCAGATGTAATGCGACTTCCTGTTAACATATCCGGGAGAAACCATACAGTACATTGCAGACTTCTCGATCTCCACCCCTCACACATCTTCCGTTACCCCTCACCCCTCCAGCTACCCCCCCCCCCAAAAAAAAAAAAAATGTGTGTTATAGTTCCCTGGCTAATGGTGCCTGACAATCGGCAAAAAAAAAAGCTAAACAATGGGAACAAACCTTGGTGCACTGGAGCTGCTAATGCTTTTCGTTTAGACCAGAATTCCAGCCCTTGAACCCCTTTTCCCATATGTTGAATGTCACGTGATATTTCCTGTACAAGTCGGGTAAAAAAACTAAGGTGTCACACAATAAACGGGTTAATTATACGCCCAGAAAGAGCAACAGGGCGACTGTATTATGGCTGAATTAACGTTTCCGCTTTGTTATATTAGCGTGGAAAGACTTTACGAAAAGTGATCGTCGGGCTCCCTTGAAAACCGATCACACACTCTAAACAATGATATACCTTGCATTCAAGTGTAACTTAGATGGATTGCAAATGTTACTGGATGCGCAGTAAAGGGTTCATCTTCAGAAAAAAAACTACCCAACTGTAGCTTAAAGGGGTTGGTCAATATTTGGTTCCTCTGCTCCAAAAAATTGAATAGTTACAGATGCAAGGGAGACCTATGGCCGCGTGAGTAATGGTGCGCGAATGCGATTTTCTCTGCCGTTGCTTATCGTTTGGTATAATTGCGGAGAATGATTTTTGTTTTAAGGCAAACTAAAACGCTGTGATCATCACGACTGCAAATATCGTTCAGGCTTATAATTCTTACTGTTATGCTGTATGAAAACATACTGGAATTTCTCAGAACCGCATCATTACAATGTCAGCAGTGCAAGATAATTCTTCAGTTGATTTCTAAAAAATAAACGATTGTTTTCCAATAATAATAATAATAATAATAATAATAATAATAATAATAATAATAATAATAATAATAATAATAATAATAATAATAATAATAATAAATAAGAGGAAAAGTTGGCAAATTTTCTGAAACCTGCAGAAGGCAGTTAATAAAGTGAATCCATTGCTTACATCTGAATTGAAAAAAAAAACACGTATATTCTAACACACAAGATAACCAAAGGGCGGAGGGCTGGGGGGATGCTTTGATGGACGGGCGAACATTACATCTCAGAAAGATCGGTATCTCATGTTTAAACAATAACTTTCTCCGTTGTCTATACCACGTCTCTCCCTGATGTCTAACCAATCTCAGGGGAAAGATGTTGTTTGGACTTTCACAAACAACCAAATCCCGACCTAGATACGGTGTCTGTGCCACTTCTATCCAACCCGAACGCCGCGTACCGACTAGAGTGTATCTAGAAAATATACACCTGCTGCTCTTTGTCAGCAATGAAGCGTTCTTACCCCCTCCCCTCACCCCCCCCCCCCCGAAAAAAAGACAACGCTATTGGAATCCTCGGCGCCTATCTGGCCAACTCCAGGCTTATCATTGAACAACAGTTAGGAGCAAGACTTGCGTGCTTCCTCTACTCTTTATTCACATATTTATATGACTGTTTTGTAGAAATGAGTGGAAAGCGGTGATAACATGCTCAGCTATTTATCTCTGGGCTACATGACAACGCCATGTCCCTGAAGGCCATAACAAAACTCGTTTCTATTTTTTTTTGTTATTTTTTTTTTCATTTTAGCCCCTGGAACCGAACTGTTAGAAATATGTCCTGAGGGTGGATGGGGGTTTCGTGTTGCCGTTCTGGTGCCTATAAATAGCTATGTCTCTATTTTGGGTCTTCCGCAAGTCATTTTCCTGTACCATTATCTCACTATGTCGATGCTTAGGTTGGCAGCATTTTGCCTGTCTTCGCTACAGTTTGCCTCTTTCTTATAGCTACATTTCTAATATACATAATTTCCATTCCCAGAAAACATAATGGATTTACATAAACGCTGTAAAGACAGCCTGGGGTTGCTACGGGAAGTCGAAACAAACACCTCCCGACGTTGTAGGGGTGCGCCGTAGACGCTGACAGTCCTGACAGTCTCATATTTTACACCCACATTTTGCCCTGTTTTCGAAGCGACTGTCATGGCTTCCATTTCCGGGGAACGATAATATAATGAGGGTCAGTGTGCTTGTGGCCCCGACGCCTAAACCGCGGCGATTTTTCGACATCTGCGCAGTGTCTATTTTCCGACATCCATTATTATTATTATTATTATTATTAATTTTTTTAATTTTATTAATTTTATTAATTTTATTATTATTATTAATTTTATTATTATTATCATAATTATATTATTATTTTATTATTATTATTATCACTGTGAACAACTTTCCTATTCATTTAAAGCTGAGCCAGGAATAATTGCTTTTCCGTTACGACCAGATCATACAGTGATTTGTGTTTAAGACGGCGGTAAGCGACGTTCATTCCTTCTCATTCTGTGTATAAAGTGAAAACGGGGTATCAAGTGAAAACAGGGTATCAAGTGAAAACAGGGTATCAAGTGAAAACGGGATATCAAGTGAAAACAGGGTTTCAAGTGAAAACGGGGTATCGCAATGCCTGGTCACTGAAGCCACTGAATGCGAGCCCGAAAGTCATGTAATTAGCCATGGTGTTAAAGTGTGCTGTTTTCTAATTCCAGTATTAACTGTTAATTATTCATATTTTCCCTTTGCCCAATCAAACATATTTTTTAATTCATTATGACACCGTATTAAAAAGCAGTAAGTTTTAATGTATTGATATGATATACTTATATACATATAAACTGCCATATTTTCCATTTTCCACGTTCCGGTGGAAATATGTCATATAACAATCAACAGGAGTGCCGTACGACACTTTCATAATATTAATATATTTTTTTGTGCTAAAGATACAAAAAAGTCGGTCCTCTAAATGTTATCACAACAAAGACTCGGTTTTCATTTCCCCGTCTGTGCGACCCTTAAAGCGATTATATTCAGATATATTGCCTAGAATGTTTTTGTGTTTGAGCAACAACAATTATATGCTTAATGTAAAAGTGCAATCCAATAATTTTTCTTCAACTGCACATATATATCTGCGACGATAAAATAAATACATCCGCTTAGATGTTTAAGAGTTACATGCACTGACTTCCATCACACGAATACATCGCAACCTGGATCATTGGAGAATAATAACGATTTTTTTTTTGATAGTCTAGTTTTAGTAGGTCTCTGTTTCAATAAGTTAGAGAGCCGTCATGGTCTTATTTCGCGAGTTTGACTGTATATGTCATGTGCCCAGGGAGGCCACTGGCGTACCAAATGGTTACCATGCGTGTCCGTGACTTTTTAAAGAATGTGGGACTGAATCCTCCTTGATAGAAACCCTCCTGCCCCCCGATTTTGCAGACCTGGGACGGACCCCCCCCCCCCCCCGTGGCCGAACTCCCCCCTCTTGACACAACCCCCCCCCCCCCCACACACACACTTTGTGATCGATATGGAATGTATAGAAGGGCACGATGACAGGGTTCCGGGCTGCATCCATTTACCCTATTGATCTCTATTGATGAGCATGAAGACAGAATTACGGAGTGCATCTGAGTACAGACGAAGGGGATGATTGAACCTTTGTGCTGCTTTGATTGCAATTCTGTTTATCTTATTTATCTCTGTTGATGACCATGATGATAAGATTCCTGAGTGCATCTGAGTATACAAGAAAGGTACTATTGAACTCTATTGAATTGCAACCACAATTAAACTATCCAAAAAATAATTGCACTTCTCTTGATTGCAATTCGGATTATTGCAATTACATATTGCAATTCAACTGCAATTATTTGAAAATGCCAGTATATAAACCAGTGTAAGCGTTGAGGTTCAAATCATCGGTAAAATAGAGGATATTGTAAAAACACCGCAATGGAAGCGATCAAGAATCAGAAAGGGTGTCAAACCCTTTGCTACCAAGGCCACATGCACACAAAAAGAACAAGAAGAGAACCACCATTCGCTGGAGATGCTCACATCGAGCTATACACAACTGCAAGGGTTCGGTGACCACGGACTTGGAAATCCAGGAGCTGAACAGTACAGGTACAACAGAGCACGGCCAAGATCCACACATCAAAGTTAAAACAGGTCAAGCAAGCCATGAAAGAAAGGGCGAGTAATAGCAGGGAAAAAACCGCGACTATCCTGAGCCAAGTGCTGCTGAGTACGGAAACCGATATCTGGGCCGACCTGCCATCAGCCAAGTATATGAGGAGAATGATTCGGAGGCATAAACGAGGAGGCCTACCGAAAGAGCCTGCGTCCGCAGGTGAAATAAAACTGCCTGCGGAATTCACAACCACTGGCGGAAACCAACCCCGTGGACAACCACCCACAAAGCGTCGCCGACAGGAAGAGACCATGAACATCCAGCAACGCGTAGCTGACGAGAAAACCCTAGCCGAAACTCTGCGAGATCTTGGCCACAACGTGCGCCTTCACTAAATACAGATTTGATTAGAGCGATTTGAATTTAGATTAGTTTATAAGTTGGTAGTTAGTTTGTAAGCTAATAGTTAATAATAGACATGTAAGATTTTATGCTTGTTTATAGTTTAAATAATTTTGAAAAAAAAAACCCTCTTAACCACATGGGAGTGATGCTGAAATACCCCGCTTTTTGTGGGAAACGCTGAGAACGGAATGAAAATTTCCCCGTTTTTAAACGAAATTGGCACTCTGTACGGACGGCCTCAAAATTACCCCCTTTTCCCCACGTTTTTTTTCGGGCACACATGGTAACACATTTCATACCAAACCCCCCTGTCCCCCGGAAGATATAAAGCTTTCATTTGTTTAGATAGTCAAAACCGCAACTGGCATGCGGGAAATGTCACTAGCCCAACAAAATAAGCCGAATTCTAGCGATTGTTTAAGGCAATCAATTCATTAATTTGCGTTGTGTATATATACATTGCACAATCTACGTTTTACGTCTAAATTCTGAATTGCTCAATATCACAGGTTCTGTGTTTTTTTTTCAGCACTTCAGCGTTGGTAGTGCGCATGAATAAAACGGTATCCGGCATTTAGGCCAGCGACATTTGGGCCAGAGACATTTGGGCTTGAAGCGGAAAGTGTGGCATTTGGACCACCTCAAAAACTGTTAAAACTTTTGATAACTAATGTTATAATATATAATTTTAATAATATGTCATTTGTGTTCAAATGTGGCGGTCATTTTGAAGACCATAAGTGTTGTCTAGAACCAGAGATTAACGGATAAAGGCTACTCAGATTGCACGATACAGCGGGGTTGATCTCATGTATGTTTGCTTCGGTACCTGCAGGAGACGCTGACACACGATAGAGTTCGCTAGATACAGGGGATGCTCTTACTCAGTGCTCTGTGCAATGGCGTAAACGATAGCAATATAAAAATAAACATTTTCAAAAATCAGTGGTCCTGTTCATAGACTTGAGCAATTAAAAAACAAGAATGTTGAAGGAAAAACGTTTAAAAACCATCTGACCTGAATATCACACTGACCACTTCTGATCCAAAATGTCTGACTCAAATGCCGCTGGTAAAATGTCACTGGTCCAAATGTCGTTGGCCCAAATGTTGGTGGTCCAAAGGTCGTGGATTCGAATAAAGGCTCTGAACACTCCGCCAAATCGTCCCCTTAGGAATAATCACGTACGTTATGTTTTCTTATGTTTAACAGTAAGAAAATGTTCTTTATAGTAAAGTAGTCGATAAGTATCGATATCCAGACATGATGTCGACAATCCAAACATTGACGGTCAAAAAGTCCACTGCCTAACAATCGACGGATAAAAGAAAGATGGACACAATGCCGACAGGAATAAAGGCGGATAAAACGTCAACAATTCTAGGTCAGAGGCCCTCTCCCTAAACGGTGCTATTGGGAAGTGTTTGTCTGGTTCATCTGGATAATTCTAGTTGTGGACACGCCGGCATTATGGATACCTTAATTTAGGGGTACTTTCAACCAGTTGGTTTTAAAATGCCATTGGATTCTAGGGTTAAAAGGTTAAAAACAGTGTATTTTGATGTCAGAAAGTCCCAAGTGGCGCAGCATTTTGCTTTCACCCACAGTTAATTCATTAATAAAAAAAGAGATATTAGTAGCAAATAAAAAAGAAGTAAAAAATGGGCCGCATTTAAAGAAAGCAGAGTAAACATTCTTCCAGGAGAATGTTAACATAATCACAGCAAGCGATGAGAAAGGCGTTTTGAAAATTTTTGCTATTTAACATAATATGAGGGGAATTGTCAACAAATGGATTGCTGGAAGCAGGAATATCAAAAATAACAAGTTTATTGCAAATATATTTCTCCTTATTCTTCACTTGGTGTATTGGTCCAAGGTTTGTGCATTTAATATGAAAATAATATAAGACCTGCAGCCAATATTGCAACGGCGAATTTTGATCTTAATATTAATGTCTTTATTCATTCTGAAAGGATATCCCGACAAATAGGCCGGGGGCATAAAGGACGCGACATTTAGGCAAGCGATATTTAGAACAGCGACATTATGGCCAAACTCTGGCACTTAAGGCAAGTTTTAATACGCTGGAGTTCTTGGTAAGCAAGTAGATACTGATACTAGCAAAAAAAAGCTAAGCTAAGCTTCAATAAAATCGGACCCCTACGGGACTGGGCTACTCTGTCCACAGTTTAGCGGGGGTGCCGTGCATACTAGGGGTCCCACATCTTCCACACTTATTAAAATATCATCACAATGTTTAGGCTGTACAAAGAAATTGTGCATTTCAAACTTCAATGCTTCTCGCACGTGTAGCATGATTACATGAAAGTGTAAAACTATTCCCTTGATTGATGAAAACAACTGTCGTTCTAATTCCTGTAATTGCAATAAACTTTTCACCTTTAGAGTTTCGTTAAAGCTATGCATGTGCTGACCAAGAATTCGCCAAAACTAAAGTATTGAAACCTGACCGAAATGTAGCAGTCTCAACGTTGCCACGATGCCGCTGTTCTAAATATCAGTATTGGTGCATTCTCATTGGTCGGATGGATGGAGAGTGGTTAGGACCATTCTAATTGCAAGTAAAAGTTTCATTTCTATTGCGTGGTAACATGCAATCGGAAGGGAACCCATCTAAACGTGGAGAACGCGAATTGGGCTTTTAACAAAACTCGTAAAAGCGCTTTTTTACGAAAATAAAACGATAGTTTAATGCAGATTGTGACGAGTTCAGGAATCCGACGATTTCACTCTTATTTAAGGAACCGCGTATTGGCAGCAAAATTAATGTTGTCGCAGAGGTAGTGTCCAATGCGTTAACGAATCACAGCAGCTACGGAAGTGCTTCGGGCAGAACAGTGGCTTACCTGATCGAATGGCATCGCCGTACTTAATTTAAACTACCGATATGTGCACACTACTCTTAAGGCTACATACCTGTCTTTGTCTTGGGCGCTAATTACCGCATAAAACCCCAGTCACGGCTTTATGTCTTAGAGCACATTTCTGACCTTTTGCAGAGATATGCGGATGGTCTTACTTTCTGGCTCTTTAATTAGTTTAGCCAACCATTTTTTTCTACTTCTTTCTGCTGTCGTTTTAATACACTCCTGCAAAGTAACCATAAACAGGGAAATTTCTGGACTGGACCACCTCACAAATATGTCCACTTTTCAATGGTACCGTTCCTTCCGTTACGAAGAACCTCACAAATACGGCCGCCCCGGTGGACCACTTTACCCCGAACACTCGCGTAACGTCGGGCCGACGTCGGAACGGTATAAACCAGGTCGGAAAACGTCGGCATCGGCTTCGATGCATCGGTAATGCATCAGTTATAGGTTGGCAATAGTCGAATTTCCATTTTTTCTCATTCGTCGGAAGTTCATCGGTTACCGACGTTGGCCCGATGATTATTTTCCTCAGTTTAATAGATGTTGGCAAATATTCATCGGGCCGACATCTTTTTCCGACGAACTTCCGACCAATTGGGAATTTTTTTTTTGCTAAAAATATTATATTCATATATTACACGTATTTCTTAATGCATATATTATACATATATTTTTATGCATTGGTTGTACGTTGGAAATAGATTAACTTCCGACCAATGGTAAAAAAAAAATGAAACGGATATTGCATACGTATATTCGATGTATTTAGTTATGCGTACATTATACATATATTTGTATATGTTGGTCCAACGTCTGACATAGACGTACTTCCGACGGAACAAAACTTAATTGTTTTTGAAAAAGATATTACTGATGTATAACCGACGGATTACAATAATCGTATAATATACAAATATATCACTGCATCGGCTATACGTCGGAAATATACCGAATTCCGACGAAAACTAATGTTTTTATTTGAGATATTACAAGCATGTAATATATGCGTATAAAAATATAGGCATATTATACATATAGTTATTTGTCGGTGAAACGTCGGAAATATACCGATTTCCAATGGATCTCTAAATTTGTGTATTTCACGCATAACTTGAAATGAAAACTATATATATATATATATATATATATATATATATATATATATATATATATATATATATATATATATATATATATATATATATATATATATATATATATATATATTGCGTTGTGTACGAGTGCTCCACATATTCCACAGCGTCGGAAAAAAGATGCCGATATTGCCAACGCGTATTATACGTATTTTTTTAAACATCTATAAAACGCATATTTTCCTATGTATAAACGACGTCGGAAATACATCGGAAAAAAGATGCCGATATTGCAATCGTATATTATACGTATTTTTTATACGTCTATAAAACGCATATTTTCCGATGCTTATTCGGCGTCGGAAATTTATCGATTGACGTTTTGTAGGGGACATTATGAAGAATCAATAGTGGAGCATTATGAATATACTTGAAAATTATCATTTGGCTCGATAAACTGGCCCCAGCCGCCGTGGAGTAGAGTTATGTTCCGCGCCTAGGATGCAAGAGGTCCCCGGTTCAAACCCGAGTAAGTACTAGTGTTCAGTTGCGATATATAGATATGCTATGTTGTATATTGATATGCTATGGTGTATGTATGAATATGTGAATTATGAATGGTTGGTAAAGGTTCAATGGGTCAGTTAAGGTTAGAAACAATTTTTTTACGTATAAAAATCATCGGAAGTTCGTCGGAAATGCATCGGAATATAAACGTATAACCGACGTATAGCCGACGGTTGGTATCCGACGTCGAAGAATTTGTAGGGATATTTCCGACGGTGACCCGACGTATTAAAGATATATCGGCCCGATGTATATTCGATTTACGAAGCCGCTATATCTATTATGCTTCGGGCCATAGTTAATCCTATGTGCATCGGCCGACGAAGTTGCCGATATTGCCGATCTAGTATAGAATGTATTTTAGACGTTACGCGAGTGTGAGGGATTCAGTGTTTGATCCTATTTCCAGAGTCCTCAATTGTTGTGACAAGAGGTCACAACTTCATCGCTCATTTTGTGCTTGCCGAGTCACACTTTTGGGTGTTTCGAATAAAATGCGCAAGAATTTTGAATTTCGACTGCAAGAGAATTCAGGAAAAAATGCAAGAAATGATAGAAAATTATAGAAGAAATATAGCAAAAACAGCTCATACTCGGAACATAAAAGAAATTTAAATTTAAAACTATATGCTTCTTGGTGGAAGAGAAATTAGACATAGGCGAAATTTCTCAATCATTTCTTTCATTTCTTATCCGGTTAGTTTGTAACTGAAACACAGAATTTTTGTGCATTTTATTTGGAACACCCAAAGTGTGATTTGGCTTATGTGACCCGCTTTGAACGGTCTTTTGTGAAAAAAAATGGCGCCCTACAGCTTAACATATTTTGCAACATTGATCACATGTTTTGTCAGTGCTCTCAGTGCCCAAAAACTTGCCTGGAAAAGGTAAGGCCAGAAAATGTCACGCCGCAACGGACACAAAAAGTGGCGAGCAATACGCACGATTCACACTGAGTTGACTCAGACGGCAGTTGCCAGGTTTGGTTTGGCTACTCGAAGGTGATTGGTCGTCTCCATCGGCGTCATTAAGAGCCCGCCCCAGTGAATGAACGTCCTCGTCTCGGCCAACCACGCGAGGACGACACCTGCTCTAGGTCGATCAGCAGGCAAAACATCCATGATAGGTTTCGCATTGAAATAAGTAAATGCGCTTCTGTTACCAGGCAACAACTTATCAATAGATAGTATGAAACAACCTGCGCAAGCGTGGCATAAGTGCCCGGTGATCCTAGGTCGAGGCCTAGGGCCAAGCTATCCCATCGGTGTCAAACGACCAACGGAGACACTTTTGACGGGACTCTGCAAATAATCCTTCCGTAAACCGCTGGCAACTGCCTCCTTGGTGTCGATGAGTCTTGGCTGTTTCATATATTTTCCGAAATGACAACTGTCAGTTAATGCTGGGAAAACTGTGGTGTGGAGTACAATAAGATTTGGTTGGAAATCACCTTTGGTAATTGTTCATCTTAACCTTGTTCTGGACAGTGAAATCACACTCTGCTCTACAAACGATCCACCAGCAATGTTCCTGCACGGGAACGTGATCACGGTACTGTTTGTTCCGGATTTATTTATAACACTGAGTACAGCAAAAAGTTACAGATTTATTTTTAAACTATGAAAAGAAGGAAAAAACGGCAAAAATATATATCTTTGTTATATTATATCGTGTGAAATACCTGTGCAATTAAGGCCAGGAAATTGTTTCTCATCCCAATTAAAAAAATAATGTGGTGTGAATTTCTCCACTGAAAGGTGATTTTCAATGCATTTTCTGACTTTCCTGAAAATCTTTTTAACTGAAACTCATGCACCCCGCCTGCCAGGCGATTTTTTTTCTTTCACTGCCAGTCCTGGGGATGAGAAACAAGGGTTGTTTTTTCTCGCATGTGGCCGTATTCATAAAAGTTAACTGTGCAGTTAACTGATTCCGTTAACTGCTCCGTTGGCAACCACAACATAAGAAAGTAAATAAATAAATTTACCCTGCTTAATAAACAAAAATCCACCCAAAATTGTTTGCGTCATACAGCTAGATCAACCGATTTCTGCATCTGGGAGTGCAGTGAACTGCACAGTTGACTTTTGCGAATACCGGGGCTAAGGGTTTAATTGTATTACAAAATCAGAATACAGCATAACTTTAGAAGGAATCAGATATTTTTATTTTTCAAATACAGAAAAGATTCAGGTGAATCCAAACAGTTATAAAGGTTTTAATAATTACTTCATGAGGTATTTACACATCACAGATATAGGATATCGTTTCAAAATGCTCCATATCGTTTCAAATTACTGCACATGAAAAAACCTACACATTTATTTCTCTAATTCAAATAGCATATACAGTCGCAAAAATAAACCAATATAATCTGTGTTATTATTTTGCACATGTTTAATATAAAGAACGTCACTATCCATACTAACAGATACAGTGTAACCCCGGGGTAGGAACACCCAGCAAATTGGATAACTTCATAACTAATACCACTTTATTAATGTATCTTGTTGCCGTTCATTGTCTAGAAACGGTGTGCGGAGAAAACACACCCGCGGGAAATCTCCCCGTTTTGTCCACTATAAAGCCAATCTCCCCTGAGAAATCTCCACATTCCACAGAACGTAACTTTTTTAGGGATATTTAGTCTGCGTATTAAATACATTAAAGTATCAAAAATGATATTTATAAGGGAGCATTTTGTGTAAAAAAAAAAAAAAAATACCCAAGCTGCCACCCCTTGTGAGTACTTTCAGTGCTATTAGCAGCTTATGTTTGTTAAGCGTATTTCGGAATCCGATGACGTTTTGTTAATCACTAACTCTGGCCATGTGCTGTTTTCTGACCTGCTCTGATCACAGCGATTCCCATGAACCCAATAGGAAAAAGCCAGTCTGGAAACAGAATCATTTTTTGTTTCGGATCCGCGGGTGGTCCTATTTCCGAGGCAGAACTGTATAAAAGTTGCAACTTATAAATCACTATACACCGTATTTGTTTTTGGATTGACTCGCAAGTTACCAGTCAAAACTATGTGTTACAGGATTGTCGTGTTTTTCATAATACCGGGGGGGGGGGTGACGGCATTCGCGTACCAACTGGTTATCCTGAGTGTCCAATGCTTTATTCAAAGCACCCCAAACGCGGAGTGCTAATTTTGAAATAAAAGCCCCTATTTTAACCCAACGCGGAGTAAATTTCCGAAAAGACCCCCCATTGTGTGAGTAACGCGGAGTACTGAATGAAAATAATCCCTTTTTTAACGAAACTGAGCTCGTCTGACCGTAAAAAGTACCCCCTTTTCACTGCGTTTTGTTTTGTTGGACACACATGGTAAGGCGTATAATACAAGTGCTCCCCTTGGTTTTCAGTTCTTCTTTTCTTGCCTGCATTGTGGTTTAGAATGTACAATAACTGAAAATTTCAAACCAATTTGTATTGGTCCTTTTAAAGTGATAATGCCGTCTGGGAAGAGAAGAGAACTATAAACTTACAGAAAAAAGGAAAAGAAAAAAAACATTCCGTCTTGCTATATTGCATGGGAAAATTCTGCAGTCTGATTGGTCGATTTCCAAATCGATATTTTTTCAATGTAGATTGGAACGCAAAAATGGGTATATGTTAGTTATTTGAAATCAGAGCAGCATATCATGTAGCAAAGCATAGCTAAAGTAGACCTGGTGATAAACATTTTTCTTACTGGTCAATTAATAGTTCATGTTGACTCAAAATGAGTCAATATCTGCTAACCGTTGCTCTAAATTTGCTCAGATTTATTGAGTGATTTTGTCAGAAAGTAACAAGAATGCACAAGGTTTTTTTTTTTGGGGGGGGGGGGGAGAGGGGGATTGCAGTGCATTGCACCATCCTTTGAGGACAATTTGACCATGCTATACCTGCAACGCAACGCAAGAAAGATAATGCTCTGAACGAGTCCTTTGTGAAACAATGGCTTAGGCTTATGATTTGATTTACATTTGCACTTCGCCAGTCGAGCCTTGCTTGTAAACGAAATACAATCTAACACAATGCGGTATCAGCTATGTTTGCATATTTCCTTATCACACCTTGCTTGAGAAATACTTTATGACACAAACGATCTGTATATCATTATAAAACTGTATCAATGAGGTGCATCAGTCTGTATAAATCGTTATCAGTAATATTATGAAACACTACGAAAATAGACTGGAAACACTGATTAATGTAAGGGGGTGCTAACAACATCCGGGGAATCCCTCCCATCAATGGGAGGTAAGCTTCCGATAGGAATCCCGCTCTCAGAGAAAAGGCTTCGTCTGCGACCAGGGGACGGGCCATTGTTCTGACGTTTCCTCGGGGTAGGAGGCAAAGAATTACGCCTGAGATTTAGCAATGCTTGTGGTTGAGAGTTTAGACTTTCTTGCGAACCAAAATCGATGACGTTCGGTTTTTTGATCGGTACACTAAGTCTGTAAACACTTTGCGTGGACGATGCGTCATCACTGGGCGTCACGGAACCCCCGCTCCCGGAAGCTGAGAAGGGCGAGTCCACAGATCGCGAATTAGGGTGCTGTGCTAGGCGCGCGTGCACCATTGCAGTATTAACACTCGAGCGCCGACGCGTGTAGGAGACATTGCGCGCGAAATCGAGGGCTACACGCGTGTCATCACACGTATTATCTAAATCAAGCGTTGCCAGTAATTTCCGCGTCTTGTCATTCACCTGATTGAGTTCTTCTTTTGATTTACCGAATTCCTTGTCAACTATGTCATACTTGGATTTTAGCTCCACCAGTTCTGCCCGCAGTGTGTTAATTTCCGTCTGCATCGTGGACACCGTTGTCTGATAGAAACTCTGGGACTGTAGATGGCGCTTTCTCCAAGAAAAGACATTCGTTAATTCCACATCAAGACGCTGCTTTAATTTCGCTATCTCTGTCTCATACTTGATTCGTTGTTTTTCATTTTCCTTATCTTTCGTCTCATAAATCTCCCTTAAAGAAGCATTCTGGTTGGTTAAATCAGATATTCTATTCCTCATGTCGTTCTCACTTTTAAATTTTTCATTTAGTTCTTCGTGGAGCGTTTTAATGAGTTTCGCTTGCTCCTCCAGCCGGGATTTGATCTCTGTCACGGCGTCCTGTACGTTCCCATGCTCAGTGTCAAACTGTACGGCAGCCAGTAAGTCCGTCACTGCTTTGTCCAGCAAATGTAATCTTTAAACAAGACAGAACAAAAGTAATATATACCCAACACTGCACTGCAAATCCAATAAAAACAGCGGCACCCTGGGTTATAGACCAATGGACTACCTGATCAATAGGACCACAATTCAAACACAAAAATAAATGTTGTCATTAAGGTTATTCAAAGTGAAAAATCTGTAGTAGTAGGGAAATGGGCGTCCGAAAACAGGAAGTGACGTCATCAGACCCCCCCTAGGGGTCGACTGTCAGAGGTGAGGACCCCCCCTAGGGGTCGACTGTCAGAGGTGAGAACCCCCCCCCCCCCAGGGGTCGACTGTCACCGGTAAGAAAATGTGAGGACCCCCCCCCCTAGGGGTCGACTGTCACCGGTAACAAAATGTGAGGACCCCCCCCTAGGGGTCGACTGTCAGCGCTGAGGACCCCCCCCCCCCCATAGGACTAAGAAAATTTTGTGATTTCGGCATAGTTATCCTTTTCAGACGATTCTGAACAACTTCGGTTTTGAGGACCCCCCCCCCCCCCCGGGCTAAGAAAATTTTGCGATTTCAGCATAGTTATCCGTTTCACACCATTCTAAGCAACTTTGGTTTTCATGACCCCCCCCCACTCTTACTTAAAATTGCGATAACTTTCGTTATAGTTGACCGATTTGTATCAAAATTTCACTGTTAGATTCAGTTTTATGTAAACTTTTGTTATAAAGTAATCATAGGCTATTTGCACAGCTGGCTGTATGCATATTTATAGCATGTAGCCATTTAAACTTAAAACTGGATAACTTTTGTTATACTTGACCGATTTACCTGGAAATTTCGCTGTTTGATTCAGTTTTCTATCTAGTTTTGACATATTCATGGGCTATTTGCACAGCTGGCTGTATGCATATTTATAGCATGTAGCCATTTTAACTTAAAACTGGGATAACTTTTGTTATACTTGACCGATTTACATGAAAATTTCACCATTTTTTTCAGTTATTTCTTGTGTTATTTCGCGGATGAATACCATTTTGGCTTGACCGCTAGATGTCTCTGCTGTGCAGCTCTACAACTGTATGTGAGACATTCTGCTGAGTCAGCAATTTTAACGAGTTTGAACAAGTTACACACCATATTTTGATTGCATCGAAGTAGTATAAAAGCAGACCTTTTTGTTCTGCTTGGAAAAACTTGGACAAACTTTTAGTTTTTGGTTTTTATGACTCTATGACATTATGTGACAACATGCGACTGTGACATTATGTAATCTATGACATTATGTGACTCTCTGTGACTTTTTTTTAACATAATAGCCATATTTCTATGTCTATTTTCACTATTATTATTATGCTAATATTTAATTAGTCATATTTCAATGGTTTTATTGCAATAACCACACGCACACACAGCATAGGAATAAGTACATGAAAGGTCTCAGAGTGTGGGGAAACCAATCAATAAATTTCAGAGTGCACTCGTTCAGAGCGTGGGAACGATCAATAATTTGAGAAGGAATGGGATTTTCCCTACGTTAAGTCCAATGTTATGTTTTATGTTATAGTAGTTGGAAAATGGTGCAAACTTTAGCAAATGTAGTTTTTGACAACATATGATATATAAAATAAGTTTTAGCATTTTACCATGGTACTTATTCAAATATTCTAAAGTTATAGTGGTGCAGAAATGGTGGTTTT